>JACXGI010004120.1:0-56253 GCA_016801175.1 Esox masquinongy
TACTTTTCAGTTGGCCAACATTTCTAAAAATCCTTTTTTTGTATTGGTCTTAAGTAATATTCAAATTTTCTGAGATACTGAATTTGGGGTTTTCATTAGTTGTCAGTTATAATCATCAAAATTAAAAGAAATAAACACTTGAAATATATCAGTCTGTGTGGAATGAATGTATACATTATACAAGTTTCACTTTTTGAATAGAATTACTGAAATAAATCAACTTTTTGATGATATTCTAATTTTATGACCAGCACCTGTACATCTCTTTTCACAAACTGATCTTTTCAACCACTAAAAAGAAAAAATATTCTAACATCTTTTGTTACAAATCAGTAACGCATAGAGAATACCAGGACCCCCTACCGGCAAATGATAAACTGACAACTAATTATTCATTCTTTTATAAAATTAATTGCTGTCAGTCATTAAAAACCTTTAAATATAACAACTCACTCAGTCATTCGTAAGTTCAACTTCAGCAGATGCTCTGTATGTTTTTGTTATCTATAGCTGTGTCTATGATAACATTCAATAATCAATAAACATGCTGAATTATTGCACCCGTTTACAATTATCGGTCACAAAAATATACTCCGTTTCCAAGAAAGTTGGGACGCTGTGTAAAATGTAAAGAAAAACAGAGTGCAATGATGTGCAAATCATTGAAACCCTATATTCAATAGGAAATAGAACAAACTGAAAAAAGTTGGAATGTTTCTTGGAAAATACATGCTCACTTTGAATTTGATGTCAAGCAACATGTTTCAAAAAGGCTGGGACAGAGGCACCAAAAGATTGGAAATGTTGTATAATGCTAAAAAACAAAACCTGGTGGAATATCGCACAACAAATTAGGTCAATTGGCAACAGGTCAGTAACATGATTTGGTATTAAAAGATCATTCCAGAGAGGATGGGCCTGTCAGAAGTGAGGATGGGGATGGGTTCACCACTCTGTGACTGCACATGCAAATAGTGCCCCAATTCAAGAATAATGTATCACAGCGTAAAATTGCAAACAGTTTGGGGATATCATAATCTACGGTACACAATATCATTAAATTCAGAGAATCTGGAGTAACCTCTGTACACAAGGGACAAGTGCGAATACCAATATTGGATGGCCATGATCTTTGGGTCCTCAAGTGGCAATGCATTAAAAAGATTCTGTAGTGGACATCACTGTATGGGCTCAGGAACACTTCCGAAAACCAGTTTCTGTTAATACAGTACGTAGCAGCATCCACAAATGCAAGTTTAAACTTTACCATGCAAAGAAGAAACCATACATAAACAACATCCAGAAAATCCAGCACCTTCTTTGGGCCCGAGCTCATTTTAGATGGACTGAGGCGAAATGGAAAACTGCCCTGTGGTCTGATGAATCAAAATTTGAGATTCTTTTCAGGAATCATGGACGTCGTGTCCTCCGGACTAAAGAGGAGAGGGACCATCCGGCTTGTTATCAGCACACAGTGCAAAAGCCAGCATCCGTAATGTATGGGGGTGCATTAGTGCACATGGCATGGGTGACTTGCACTTCTGTGAAGGCACCATAAATGCTGAACAATGTATACAGGTTTTGGAGCAACATATGCTGCCATTCACATGTCTTTTTCAGGGAATGGCTTGCTTATTTCAGCAGGACAATACCAAACCACATTCTGCATGTATCATATCAGCATGGCTCTGTAGTAAGAGTAGGGTGCTAAACTGGCCTACCTGCAAGAATGGGACAACATTCCACTTTCAAAACTACAGCAATTGGTCTCCTCAGTTCCCAAACACTTACAGAGTATTGTTAAAAGGGGTGATGCAACACAATGGTAAATATGGCCCTGTCCCAACTTTTTTGAAACGTGTTGCTGGCATCAAATTCAAAATGTTGTCTTTGTATTATTTCCAATTAAATATAGGGATAAATGATTTGCACATCATTGCATTCTGTTTTTATTAGCATTTTATGCAGCATCCCAAAATTTTTGGAAACCATGGTTTTATATTCCTTCTCTAATGCTGCCTGTATTTTTCAACAGTGCTGTTTGAACATTTGCAAGGCATACAGTATCTCACAAAAGTGAGTACACCCCTCACATTTTTGTAAATATTTGATTATATCTTTTCATGTGACAACACTGAAGAAATGACACATTGCTACAATGTAAATTAGTGAGTGTACAGCTTGTATAACAGTGCAAATTTGCTGTCCCCTCAAAATAACACAACACACAGCCATTAATGTCTAAACCGCTGGCAACAAAAGTGAGTATACCCCTAAGTGAAAATGTCCAAATTGGGCCAAATTATCCATTTTCCCTCCCCGGTGTCATGTGACTCGTTAGTGTTTTGTGTACTGTTCAGTCTGAAAAGACTGAACAGTACACAAAATGCACCTAGCATGGAGCTATTTTCTGAAAACCTTTATGTTCTTGGAAGTGCTCCTTGATCAGGGTTAGTCTTTGTCCTGCTATCACATCTTTTTTTCGTGGAAACGTACACACTCTGTTTGTGCGATTTTAAAGGCCATACTCCATCTTAGGATGACAATAAAGCTCGCTCAGAACACAATTTGAGTGGCACCGTCATAAGATTCAGTGTTGATGATTCTTAGGATCCTCTCCTAGAAAACCACCTTAATTCTGGCCCTAGCCTTAGCCAAATGCATCGTTGACTGGCACGAAATTGGATTACTCCTCCTCTACTGAAATCGCACCTTTTGTGTCTCAGTGCTTTTACATCTAAAGTCTCATATGCCTATTTTGCTGTTTTTAGGTTTTGGGAAAATAGACTTCTATTATTTGGATAGACTGCCATTATATTTCCTACCATGGTACACAATTGTAGATGAGTGGCCTTTGATATATTGATAGCAATGAATACATTTTCTTATAATGAAATATAGAATATTGATTTGTTTTGTTTTATAACTCCCTGGCACCATTGGGTGGTTATTCTTTAGCAGGAAAAGATTCTTTGAATTTAGTCTCATTTATAACCTTAAAGTAATTCCTTTAGTTCCTAAAATGATAAGTTTGGTACTTGATTTTATAACACAAAAACATTTAGTATGGAAACATGATGAACATACAGTAAAGAATGAAATTAAATCCAGGCAGTTTATGGCAAAAGTATGTGTAAAGTACTTTTATACATCAGAATGTGGAAAGGAAAGCTAAAAGTATATGGACTATTTTCATGGTAATTATTTGACAAGGATGAAGATATGTCATTTGGATAAATGCCTAACTGCCTAAGAAAAGATCAAGATTAGTGGATAGTGGTTCAAGCCGTAGATCTTTTCTAAGCAGTTCGGCCATTTTTCAAGGGAGATTCTTTGTCTCATCTTAGGTTAATGAGATTTGTAGTAAATTTTCAGTATTCACTGTAAATAGGTCCTGTCTAGTATTAGCTTCAAAGAGCAAGTGTCCAGCATTAGTTTGTAATTCTCAAAATATCCATGTCTGAATGAGATCAACAATAATTATTGTGAGGAGTTGTGTTCCATTCATCTCACGTTGGCCTGGAACACAAGATGGGTGGTCGTACCAGTATATTAGCCTACCTTATGAAAATGTCATATATTGCACTTATTTAGTAAGTAAAAACAACTCGAGCCAGTTCGATTTTTTAAGTTATCACCATGTGGGAGCCAGAGTTAGTAAATCCCTTCAGAAAGAATTGATCCCTATCCTACCACTGCTCCACATACATTCTGTTTAAATTTGACCAAAAAGACCGGTGTAGCTCCTAGCAGCTGATCATCAGGACGCACAAAACAAGCAGACAGGACATGTTGGAAATTTATTGCCAGATATTGTTTCTTTTTTCTTTCAAAGCCATGTTAGGTAATGTCAATGTTGCATTGATTATTTAGTAGCTGGGAGTCTGTAGTACTTGATGTTTGTGAGATTTATTTATGAGAGTTGTTGGTGTACACTGAAAACTGCATGCTCTACAGAATTGTTTTGTGAACTACTCATAAATGGGCAGTGAGCTAGGCAGCAGGTGATCAACCTGTTGGAGACCCCTGATCTACTTATACTCACAATCAACTTTATAATTGACTTGCTATAAGATTTCAGATGCCAGATTATTTTTATCTGTAAATCTGACTCATTTCCTGGTGCACTGCTCTCATTCATTCACATTTTCCTCTTTCTGTAAATCTACCACAGATACAGCAGGAGATTCACATATCTCTTGATCTTTGTAATGAATGAGTACAAAAAGATGACAAAATGTCTATTTTTTAATAACTTTTGATATAAATCAATGGGTGTTTGCACTAGAATGATGGGACTACCTATTTCTTTAGCAGACTTTTGTGTGCCTGTTGTGAATAAATGTTAAAATGGGGCTCCCAAGCCACCAGTAACAGAGGAAATGTAAACCCAACGTCATCCAAGGCACACTGAATTGAATCATATAACTAAAAATTTAATCAGCTGAAGAGTAGTAGATTCAGAAGCAAATGGCCTAGATACTGTACACCTTGAAAACACAATTTATTTCTCTCAAATAAATTTTAGGGTAAGTTTTTAACTTGTTATAGTTGGAGGGTAAGTTTTTAACTTGTTATGGTTTCTACTCACTGGTTCTGGATCTTGAAACAAGTATCCTGATATACAGTGCCTTCCATAAGTATTGGGACAGTAAAGACACAATTGCTATTTTTGCTGTACACTCAAGGTATATAAAATATGATTAAAATATGAATAAAAGGCAAAAGTAAAAACTGTAACCTTTTGTTTAGTCTGTTTCAACACAGAGATGTTTTACCAACTAAGAATAACAGCACTTTGAGTTCCATTCCCCTATTGTATGTGAGCATACATCTGGGAACAGTTAAACTTATAGCAAATGTTTGCATTTATGTAGACACAAATCCCTTGCATGCAATAAAAGCAGTGTGTTTATGAGCCATTGACAACACCAAACTCTTATCATTCTCTAAGGTGCTTTGCCACATCTTTACTATAGCCTTTTCAAGCTACTGCTTTGTGGAGTTTTGGTGGAGTTTCAGTCTCCTCTTCAGAAAGTGTAATGCATGTTCATTCGGATATATATCAGGAAATTGACCTGGCCAATCTAAAACTTTCCATTTTTTGCCATGATGAAATCAAAAAAGAGCTGCCCGTTGAGACTGGTGGCACTTTCTTGTACATTGGTAACCAAAATGCATCTGTACACTTCTGATTTAATTCTGCTGCTGCAATCATCCATTGCATGATCAATAAAGAAAAGTGAGTCCATTTCAGAGACAGCCATGCATGCCCATGCCATGACACTACCTCCACCATGTTTAGAGGTGAGGTTGTATGCCTTGGATCATCTGCAGTTCCTTTTGTCGCCACACTTTTGCCCTCCCATTACTGTGATTAAGGTTCACCTTTGTTTCATCTGCCCATGAAGCAGTGTTCCAAAACTGTAATGACTGTAATGATCTCTGTACTTGCTGTAATTTGATGATACTGCAAATCTGGCCTTTCTGTTTTTGGTGCTGATCAGAGGTTTGCGTTTCACAATCAGATTTTGCAATTCTGCTGTCAAAGTCTCCTGAGAGTGGTGGATAGTAACACTGTCACGCCAGCATTCTGGAGGTGGTTGCTAATTTCACTGACACTTATTTTAGGGTTGTCTTTCTGAACTCATTTTAGGGTCATTTTTCTGTCATCAACTGTTATTGTTTTCCTTGGCGGACCTTAAATCGTTGCCAATTGCTGAAGACACCAGCGGGTTATGTTGGGTTATGACCCAAACGCAGACACCTTTTATGTGTGAACAATCAATGCAACAGGAAATACCTGATCAATAGGAAACACCTGCTTTTCTTGGTTCAGGATACTACATATTATTAAGTATTAAATACATAAAATATTTACTTACAGTAAATGCAGCAGTTCTGCTCCCATTTATTTTCATTGAAGGTATGAGAGATTTTAGAATAAAACAAAATGGTTGATACACACACATAAAAAGCTACCTGGTTTCACTTAAGAAATCTGGTCACCTTATCATAGTTGTCAGTCAAAGAAGACAGAGTCTACACGAGACAGCCACAAGCTAATCAACTTTGACTGGAGTGTCTGGGCTGGCAGTGGAACCTCCTTTGACAGGCACAGGTTGCAGTGGGTACTATATCTCGCCGCACTAAAGCGTCTCGCTGGCAGCTGTTGGCATGTGCTGTCGACCTCATTGATCCAGGCGTCTGTGTGGGGCTGCATAATTCTGTATAATGTATGAGGACCAAGGGGCTCAGGGGCTGTCAGAGAGAGTAGAGACTGATCTGCCCTGCCTCATACTAATGCCGCCTGGCAGCCCTCCCTAAGGGTAGAAGTGAGAGAGAAAACCAGAAAGCAGTAGGACTCACTCTGCCCCTGTACATTCATCAAAGTGGAGCTGGAGAGGGTGGCTTATGCCCTAGAAGTGGAAGACAATGTCTGCAGGTGATGCCCAATTTACAATGGCCTTTTAAAATAGTCAGACTGTTGTGTGTGTCATTTAAGCAACTGAAGTGGTAGACTGTTAGTCAGAATCGAGAATAACATTGGGTTGAAAGAATAACTGAAAATAAAATGTTGTGGAATACACTAGTCAGGTATAAGTGTGTTTAGCTGTTGTTACACTTATTTCTGCTATTAAACTAAGTGGAAAAAAAGTATGAAATTCCTGTACAGAATATATATTGTATTTGGCCGCACAAAGTAGGTTTAAACACAAGAACATATTTTTATTTCAGGGGAGCATGTGCTTACAAATGTGAAAACCCACATAATGGCTCATAATAACAGCTTTGATTCAATAAAGTAATGTTTACTGAATGAAAATCAGTAGGAAACAAACATGGGTAAGGCCTGTCAAGCAACGTATTGTATGTATTCTAAAATCTAGATTTCCAACTAAATTGATATACCCAAACATAATTATTTATCATGAGAGGGCCAGTAACAATAACTTATGAGTATGCATAATGCCTTGCAAAAGTAGTCAAACCCTGACAATTCTCTCATATAACTAAATTACAAATCGCATGTTCAAAAGTGATTAAAACCCTGACACACAATATCAGTAGGACATTCACCTTTTTTTGAGCCAATCCAAAGCTACTTTGACCTTTACATTATTGCTCATCTGAAAGGTACATTTCCTCTCAAGCTTCAGTTTTTTGGAAGACTTAAGCAGATTTTCTGGCAATATTTCCCTGTATTTAGCAACATCTCATCTTTCAATTGGAACAGGTTGCCCAATCAGTGCTAACGAAAACCATCCCCAAAGCATGACGCAGCCACCTCCATTCGTCATTGTTGGGATGGTGTCTTGAAGCTCCAACACATGCCAGTTTTATGCAGATTCTTCATTGACTGATCAGTGCACCATTACTCCAACCCCTGCCACTGAACTCTGTAGCTCTTTCAAAGGGAATGTTGGCCTCTCTGTGGCTTCTATTACAAGCATCATTCATGTTTGAGAACTGTACAGTTTTCAGGTAGCAGCCACATCCCCATTACTAAACTGGAAGCCACAACAGCACAGGGGTTTAAAACATATGCAAGTAACATATTTCACAATTTATAACGGGTTTTTTTCTTACAAATATTTCCCCACTTAAAAACAATGTCAATTTACAATAATATATTTTGTGCTTCGGTGTTTATAACAAAACACCAAACAGAACAAGAATTCCATGTACCATTTGTAGTTCAGTAATATGCACTTGTCAAGGGTTTGACTACTTCTGCAAGTCACCATATTTCTACTAAATTGTATTTTAGCTATACATAGAAAAAATATATTTGAATGTAATCTTAATTGTATAATATTATTGTATTCAAATACATTTATTGAATTTCTCTTTCATATAATTTTCTGTCATTCGCATTTAAATATATTGACAAAAGTTATACTTGAGATAAATGTCCGACTATCTATAATTAAATATACTTTTTGAAATTTTACAAGTGTCACGAATGAAGGGAAGAAGTGAGGCTGGATGCAGGTTGTTTGTGTATCACAAACAAATAACAAAATAACAAACACGACGCTGGAACATGATACAAATACAGGATGTGAACACTCGTGACCTAAAAACAGTGCTCGAGAATGTACTAGGAAACAGAGGGCTACAAACAGGAATGTCAATCAAAGTAATTAAGTTTGGGTGTACTGGTGATGATGAAGATGGAGACCAGGTGTGTGTAATGGGATGAAGCCGCTAGAGAAATGGAACCATGCTGGTGGCAGTGAGCAAAGAGGGAGGGCAGGTGTAACAACAACAATGTAATTCCCTCTCATTTGTAATTGGATATAAACCTAAATGGACTATAAATGGAATTTAATTACTATATTGTTTTTATCAAATGTAGGTATTGAAAGTATAGTTTACCTAAATCGATATTGCCTTCATGTTATTAGAATTATTTATTTATTTATTTTTTTATATTATTTTCTTTTCCTTTCTTTTTTACACATAACAACAACCTAACATTACCCTTACAGACATACATTTGACAAACGAAGCCAAATCCAAAACTCCTAATGAACATTGCACTTACAAACACCTAAGCAACAATTCAAAACACATTAACAAATACAAGATTCCACATAGACACTACCCTACAAACATCCACATAGACACTACCCTACAGAAAATTACAATTCAACATACAGTTATATGTTGTGTTATTAGAATTATTTAAAGTGTTATTAGAATTATTTTAAAGTGTTATTGTTATTAGTGTTTAAAGTGTTATTGTTATTGTCATTAGCTACGTTAACATTGTCCTTTACTAAACTAATGCTCAAAGTTGCTAAACTTGCTCAAATTTGGTGGGCACCAATCTTACTTTAGCTACTTAGCGTACATTTTGTTGGGATAGTTACCTTGACCAGCGAGACATCTAAAACATTTTTAAGTGGGTAGTTCGTCATTCTTCTCAGTGAGCCATTGACTTACTAGCTCAAATATGTCATTTGCTAATTAGGTAGCTGGAAAAGCATGGCATTTTTCTTTCTCGGTCCTCAGTCACTGGGAAAGTGTTTGTGAGCACACATCGCCAATACTGCTTCCATTTGAAATCCAGCCTTGCAGTATTGTTATTCACTAAAATTAAATGATGACAAAAACGTTCATAGTTCCCTCCCACAAGGACAACTTGGAATGTATGGTGTTCCAGGCTCAAGCACTATGCGCCTGGGGATGGGGTTAGTACGTTTCCAATATGGAAAGTATATAATAATAATAAAAACACAGCACCATCAAGAAATCAGCAGAATGTGAACATCTTTAAAGGTAGAACATGATGGCAAATTATTGGCAAATAAAAAACGGAGGATATTGAACGCCTGTGATAAAGCTAGTCAAATTACAAAGCCCTAGAGTAGGGTTGTTCAATGTTTGTCCTGAGAAATGTAAATTTTTCATCCTCTTCTTCTGATCAGGGACTATTTCTAATATATTAAATAGTATTGAGCCCAGTTTAAGCTTCCTGGCATGGAGAGTGAGGTTTTGATTTAATATCTGCTGGTACTTGGAGTCATGGCTTACCACTTAAGTGTTCTTAATTGCCCAGGTGAACTTAAAACATAAAATACGAATGGTATGTTTAGCACACAAGATTTGGAGAAAATTATTTATTTCACTTTTTAAATCAATTTACTTAAATTGAAGGTTAGATTTTTGTGAATATTTTAAATGAAAGAGGATAAACAATAGATATATTTTTTCCCCGTTTTGCTCATATTTGCCAAGGGAGCCAATAAGTGTAGGGCACTATATTTACTAATAGAATAACTTTTAATGTTAGCAAATCTCATAAACAGAGCATGTAGGTGAAGGAAAATGATTATTTGAATTAAAAAAAGCGTATTTAATATGTTACGCATGTCATGTTGCTCACAGCCATCAGGTCAAACAATGTGCTTCATATGTGATACTTTTCACATTCAAAATATTTTTCTAAGCCTTGAATTTATTCAGAAGAGAAGAACTGAGAAATATTAAATATAATAGAACAAATGTTTTCATCCATTTGTTAGGGTTAAATAATTGCACTGCTGTATGGTTGCAGGATAGGTGGCTGGTTAATCAGATGGATCTTCTTAATAGAGGGTGGTCACACCTGGCAGCAACTGTCAATGTGCTTTTCCACATTGAACACAGTGAAAAGCGGGATGGGCAGCTTTGAGGTCGTGAGCTGGATGAGGTTGCATCGTGGCTAATCTGGGGACATCTAGAGTGTAGCAGGGAATGCAGTGAGCAGCGGAACATTCAGCTTGGAGGTTGGGAGAAAAATCTCTTAATAAGCGACTCAGGTAGAATGCTGATCTCCTCGACTGGAGAGGAACTGATATTGAAGATCTGGTTGATTTTCTACTCTTCCACATTGACGACAGTGAGAAGCGAGATGGACAGCTGTGAGGTCGTGAGCTGGATGAGGTTGAAGGTGCATCTTCATGAATCTGGGGACCTCTGGAGTGAAGCGGGGAAGGCAGTGAGCAGTTTTACATGGAGCTCTGACACTGGGAGACAGACCCGTTTAGAGTCGACTCAGGTAGATTGCTGATCTCCATGACTGAAGTTTCTGTTCTGCCAGGAGGAACTGATGTTTGAGATCTTGATTTAGTTTCAGACAACTCACGGAGATTGCTGATCTCCTCAACTGAAGTTTTGGATTGGCCAGGAGGAATTGATGATTGAGATCTGGTTGTTTCTCTTATTTTCTGCATTGAAGATAGTGAGATGTGGAATGAGCAGCTGCAAGGTTGTGAGCAGAGTGAGGTTGAAGTTGCGTCTGTGTAAATCAGGAACGGCATTTTGCAGCAGCACATTCGAGGCTAGGAGAAAGACCTGTTAGCAGACGAGGTAGAATCCTTGACTGGAGTTTTCATTCCGCCAGGAGGAACTGATATTCAAGATCAGGTTGTTTTCCTGTTGATGTCTTTTTCATGGTCCGCTGTCTGGGCTCGCATGGTCCGGTCTGGTGTTTTTTTTCTGTTATGTCTAGCTGAAGATCTTGACCTACCAGTGGAAACAGATGAGGTCACTCTGCTGTGATTCTCATATAGATTTTCATTTCCTGAGTTCAAGCTATCTTTTCCTTTTTTTCCACAGCTGACCTCACAACATGTTGGCATTAGAACAAGCTGGAAGGCAGCCACAATTGGATGGGTCTTCTTTATCTTCTTTGCCATAACACCTTGCTTAATATGCTCAGGTTGGCCTTGGAGGCAGTTGGGCTCTGAGTTTTACCTAACTGTGCTCATAAGTCCACTCTGACAACCTTATCTTGATCTAGAGTTTTTTAAATCAAAGTAAATTACCTCGTGAGGGTAAATGAAGAAATTGAGATTTCTGCCTATACTGCAATTGCCCATTATAACTGCAATTTATGTGCACATATGTTGTCAGGACATGCACAGTGAAGGCATTCTGTATAAAATACACCCGGGAGATTGAGGAATTCATCAGAATATAGATTGGAAGAAAAACGGTTTTCATGCACAAGCTAAAACACACACCAAAAAAAAAAAAAAAAAACGTTTTTACTTTTTCTATTCTTTCATGGACAGGCTAAAACTCAACTATTGATATTCTGTGCTATGCACACATCCTATGGTTTCCCAAACATGTCAACATTATCAGAAAACAATTGGGGATTGATAGACATAAGTACTAGATCTGGGCAACTATTTTAGTAAGTGGTGTCAAGAGCCATTTCCAGGTGTCTTCTAACCTCAAATCTGTATATTACATCATTCCACTCTTTGATGTACATCTGTAATGTTTTTAGTGCTATTTGTTTAGTATAGAAAACCATTTTCTACAATAAAAACACAAACATTCCCATCCCATAGACTTTCCATGGGACGTTCGACATATTGCGCAATGAGAATCGATATATAGGCTCTCCCCGCCTGGGAAATCAGCCTACCACTGAAGGGACAATCTAATTGGGTACTAGACTTGTCAATCCAACCCAACTGAGCATTAGCATATATTGGCTTCACCAATATACTATATCCAGGTGCGCAAATACGCATGTAACTCGCCGGACAATCAATATGTCTTATCAGTCATACATGATCGGATAACACTGCCAATAGTCTGGTTAAGGTTCTAAGAACCTAACAATTCATTCGGTACCGAACTGGAAGCTATATCTCAAGCACAGACCAAACCAGAGCTTACCTTGTAACGGATTTTCCAATAAAGATGTCGCCTCTCGGATGTCTGGATTGATAAAGGTAAGTCCCAGGCAACCAAAATATATGTCCTTATGATCGACGAAGTATCTGGCTTCATTGTGAATTAAACTTTTGACTCTGTTCGTCGGACAGCTCCTCTGTTTACAAGTGGCAGCTGTGCCGGCGCGAGCTGATCACCCGCTGGGGAGGGGGGGGGTAATAAGACCTAGACCAGAGATGCCGGAATGGGGAGATCCGCAACTTTCAGAAACTACCGCAGCATATAGGATAGGTGGAACCGTTCTAAAGTTCTAAGCAATTGAATCAATCCCTTGAATGTAAGTACTTACATCCAAGAGGTTTTAATAGACAAAAACTACTGTCGCTCTCTGAAGAATTGTGAAGCAAAATAGAATAGTATTCAGGTGACAAGTTTTTATAAGGAGGAATCCATTGTGATGCTTATAGTTTCCATATCAACCAATGGTCCTAACACTAATGTATATTAACTTTATGAAATCACACTGTGATGCATTCAGGTTCCATGAGAATTGGTGGAACAGTAAGGACTGATGACATCACAATAGGCTGTTAGGTTCTGTTTTTCTCAGTAGGTAAAAGCAAAGATCTGACAATTTGTTTGATTTTCTGCTACGCGAGACATACAAACGCCAACATAGAAAAATTACATACATCCTCCATCCTCCTCCATCATCACAATTTTTCCCAAATATTAGTTCTGCAACTCAACAAGGTTTGACATTGCAAATTATGTGCACTACAACTGGCATCCCTGTTGGTCAGGTAAAAAAAACATTGTTTTGACTCAATGTTTCCACACGCTCCACATCAGGTTGTTGATGGGTTGATATTGTTGGAGGGATACAGTTGTGTTGAGAGGGCCCTCCTCCATGTCCAATCAAAACACACACACGCACGCACTCCCACTCCTCTGCATAAATACACACACTCAATCATCTTCTGCAGCAATTTGTCCCAGGAATTGAAATGTGCCTCAGAGAAACTTTGGCAGATGAAGGATAGCTGAAAAATAACAGGAATAAAGGAATACTGCATATTTAAAATACATAATATACATTTTTTTCAAATATTTTCCAGTATCAAACCAATGTCACCCTATAACAATTTCAGTATCTATGTTTACAAAAAAATTAAGAACAAAATTATAATGTACCATTTGTAATTCAGTACTATGAGAACATTGGTCAGGTGTTTGAATACTCTTGCAAGGCATGGTGTGTGTACATCCCAAACTCAAAAAAACATATCCTTCACTAACCATTAAGTACACCAATGTCAGATATTAACATATCAATATAAAAGGGCAGTAACAATCCTTAGAATTTGCATGACACAGTGGCCTGCCACTGTACTCTGAGAAATTAACCAGAATTTAGCATTCTCACACAGTGCACTGTAATGTTGAGATTTATTTCATGCTGTTATACTGTATTGTCTTATTTGGTTAGTAATTAGGAAGTATAGAACTTGGATATATTCATATGTATCTCGAACACAGGTTCTCTAGAAGACAAAGAGAAGATGGTTTCTTTTGATTATCAAGGACTTTGATAAACAATTATATTCATGATAATTTTACAAGGCATGAGCAGAGGAGTAAACCACATTGTATTTACACAAAGGCAATAGTAGGCTGCTATCAGGGATTGTTTTCATGTACAAGAATGTTCTTTTTCAAGAAGCCCCCGACTGATATTTCCATCCAAACTAAGATTGAGGTGAGATAAAAAAAAGAACACCTCATCTTCAAATGTTCATTAGTTCAATAGCTCACCAGGAATGTACTTCCATATCCAAGGGCAAGGTCACTCTAAGATTATTGGTATTGCAGATTTTTCACTCTTTTTTTCAAATGCAGATTTTTCACCCTATGCTTCTATAGTTCTATTTACAAGTAAGTTAGGGCCTGATTTTGTCCTAGGTTTTCCTCCTGATTGGCTAAAACACTGAGGTGTTTTTGCTTTGGCAGGAGTCACGCTCAGAGTCCTTTTCCATAAGGAATTTAATATGGTTCCAATACTTATGAATAAATCTTCAACCTGCAAAGTTGGGTCACTGTTTCGCTTATAATATACCCTAAATCAGTGGTTCCCAACTCCGGTCCTCGAGTACCCCCAACAGCGCACATTTTTGTTGTAGCCCTGGACAAGCACACCCAATTCAACTCAATGAGAGCCTGATAATTAGTTGACAAGTTGAATCAGCTGTGCTTGGCTGGGGCTACAATGAAAATATGTACTGTTGGGTGTATTTGAGGACCGTGGTTGGGAACCACTGCCCTAAATAACAATGCCAAACATGACATGATTTCATTGAAAGTGAAGTTATTCACAAGAGGGAGAATACACTATGCTTTAACATTTTTACCACACACAATCATGAGTATGCATCAAAATTAACTAAATTCCTTTCAGTCTCCTTTTGTAATTATTTACTCTAAAAGATAGGTGATTCCATTTTAAAAATGAATTCTAGTTCCCCCTGGAGTCTGGATTCTGTCCGTTACACAAGAAGGACATGCCCTTTGGCAGGCCACTGTTTTAATGGTCCCATCCAGGATGGAATGTCTAAAGTATGTTCTGGCTGTTTAACAGCCTTTGGTAGTGGTATCTAGTAATCCAGGGAAGAAATTGCTGGTATATGTCACATCTTTTCATCTCTTAACGGTGTCATGTCGATGGGCTTTTTGTATGGTCAGCCAACAGCCAGGTATTTGGGATTGGCCTGGTCATCAGCGCTATAGTGCTAGATAGTGAGATGTAGAGGACGGGGGGACACGACCCCCACCCCCACCCCATCCTGGGGAAAACTATGATTTGCCCCCCCCCCATTATATTACTGTTAACATAACTATGTCATTTCAGTAATTTTAATAAGACGCAATGAAAGCACTTGTGCCGATTATAGAAAAATCATAGCGCATGGTTAAGTTTCAAAAAATTGCAACACCCCCACCCTTTTCCTCACAATGATTGATCCCCCCAGCAGTAGCACATCGTGCAGGTACAGTGCATGTGTGGGAATCTGACAAGAGTCTGTCTTTGGTGGTTGACTTTCAGTTAGTAGGCCTAATTCAAACGAAGGATATGTTAGACATTTATTTACTTCTATCACTCAATACAATAAACACATTTCTAACCGCCACCAGCCTTCATTTTCTCTGCATTGAATGACAGGTCACTCGTTATGTTAGCTAACGGTTTGCTGATGTTTGCTAGCAAGCTACATTAACATCAACCTGCTTTTGCATCTGTTTGAATTTGAGTCAATGAGAGAAGCTTGCAGTGCGGTCTATGTGCAGTGCGGTTCCTTAACTGGCAAGGTGACAGTGTTCTTGTCTACCGTCTGAAAGGCACTCAATGCACGTAGCTAACGTGAGGTTAATCCAGTAAGTTTGTTTTATGATGGTAGGGTTCACACACAATAGCTGAATTTGCAGAGCTACAGTAGCATGCAAACCGATATTGCAAACTAAAACAGTATTTACAGCACTACTTTTACAGCA
This sequence comes from Esox masquinongy, assembly GCA_016801175.1. Taxonomy (NCBI): domain Eukaryota; kingdom Metazoa; phylum Chordata; class Actinopteri; order Esociformes; family Esocidae; genus Esox; species Esox masquinongy. The sequence continues at coordinate 15,730 of JACXGI010004120.1, forward strand.
CTAAAAGTACAGCACTACTTTTGGTGTCCCCCTCAAAAATTGCTCCTGAGAAAATGTTATGTAATTGTCCCCTCCAAACCTGATATCAGATTTTCGCCCCTGTCCCTACACTGCATTTTCTGCCAGGGACTCTTATCAGCACCTCACAACCTTTTAAAGCAGCACACTCCATTCCACATCCCCCCCAACTGGTGCCTATATGTCTAGGAGTAGGGATGACACGATACCAGAAATTTAGTAGTCGATAACAATACCAGCGAAATTCCACAATTCTCGATATCCAATTCGATACCACGGTAAAAAACTAAAACAAAATAATAAATCCCATGTACTTAAGAAAACAGCAGAGGCTATACACACACAAACACACCCCTCTACTCAGAGTGCAAGCAGTAGTTTAAATTTACTGTCATTGTGCCAGACCACTAGTCCGGAAATATTTATTTAAAATGCCAACGTTATATTTTGATGACAGATGACAGACTGAACGGTTACGCCGGTAGCCTGCTACTACGAGCTATGGGTACATTATGGTAGCCTTTACCGTTCAGCCATTGCTAGTATCGCGAGGCCACACGTCCAATCTCGTCTGGCATTCTAGTGACATTCTAGGCCTGGTTTAAGAGGTTAAGCCATTGCAAACGTCGTATGGAACATAGTTGGCTAGGCTACATAGCAATGCCAGCTGTCTCAAACAAAAATAATGGTACCGTGTATTTCAGCATAAGGATATAACAAGGATAATACGTTGGACACATTGTTAATGTAACTTGAATTGAAACTCGCTCACCTTGAATTCTTTAAATCTGCATGTCTGTCTTTGAGGTGGTTCGCTAAGTGGAAAGTGTTTTCTCCTTTAGTCTCGAAAAGTTTGAAGGCGCCGTTTGCATGGTGGTTTTTGCGAATTTATTACTCCCTGATCATCCGCCTCAAACGCAAAGCTCGCGACTCATACTGTTTTTCTTTTCAACGAGACGAGGCAGAGCTGCAGCTGCACTTTCCGCCATTTGTCAGGTTTTGGATCCCCGATACCTACGGTACTGTACAAAAATTAGTACTGTCATGCTTTCAGAACATTGGCATCGACTTGGTAACCGAAATATCGGTCCTCGTGACAACCCTATCTAGGAGTACCATAAACCTGCTCAAACTCTCTGACCTGCATAACCTGTCCCGTAGTGGTTCATAGGCAGTCAGTAGGGTGCCGGTCACCCTTCTGCACCCCAGGTCTCAAAACATACAATCTCTTCCAGCCAGCAAAAGAGACAGCGAGCTTATCTCCTGTAAAAAATTTGACATTGTGTGTGTAACAGGGGTTTCATAACATGTACAGTACATGCATATAGCACATCGTACTTTTCTCAACAGTTGTTGTTTTTGATGTTGTATAATCCAAAATGATTCTATCTCTCTCATTTGTTCATCCTGTCTGAGGGTTTTCTGACTTTCCCATGTGAGGGAGCAGATTCAGGCATCTTCGCCAATAGTTAGGATTGACTTAAGAAAGCATAATGTTAAAACACAGTAAAGCAGATAAATTGACATTCAGTCTTTACAAAGGTAGTACAGTCTGGATTTACATTTTGTTAACAACTGTTGGCTTCAAAGTTCAGCTTATTCTCAGCTATTATTCCTTAGTACTTTTACCCTTCCAAATGTTCAATGTACTGGTCACCTGTGGGAACTGCTTCGGATTTGCATTGTGGCTCAATATAATGCAGGAACAAGCAAACAATAACGTTGAACTCACAAATACCCAAAAGGAATTTAAAGTAAATATTTAATTGAGCATCCAGTGAAGCCCAACCTGGTAAAATGTGAGAAAGCAATTTGAAAATGTAGGTAGTTTGGTTGAGCAGGTCTGTCAGAAACAAATTTAATCCAATACCCACATGGCAGTAATAGGCTGAAAATATGTATGCTAACATCAAAAGCAATAAAATACAATGAAATTGAGAAAACAGATGTGTAAATGGACAGATGACTACAACATATTAGAGTGGGGGGTTCTCACAGTCTTGGCAGAAGTAGTTTGGATGATTCCTGTATCTCTCAGTTTTGGCATGTTATATGGAGAAGCTGGATGGTTCTGTCTGTTACTTGCCCTTAACATGCAGTACAATTTAACAGCCCTGCCTTAGATGTTTTGTAACTACACATTGTTTAGCATAGTTTTCAATCCAGATCTGAATGATTGATATGCTTTTTATTGTATCTGTTCATAGCAATGTTGTAGCTGAGTCACTTAACTTCGAATGTGAGTCCAAGTCCCATGTCCTCTGCGCTTGAGGTTGAGTCGAGTCACAAGTCACTATAGCTACTATACTGTAGTATGCCAGAGTCAAGTCCCATTCCCAGTTTGCAAGTCCAGTCTATGTGTCTGAGACTATCAGAAATGGCAATCACATTACCATTTGTTTATTTGCTAGTTAGTTTGAAAATGGACATTGGTGAATATATTAGATAATTAAAATTTCTATTCTATATCCATAATTTTCTATTATAATACTTTACCTTTCCGGAATGGGAAACAATGTTTTAAATGTGAAAGCAATGTTTTAAATGTGAACTGCTGTTTTTGCAATTCACATTGTTTCCACAAGTTGGATAAAAAAGCTTTCAAAAGCTAGCACATTCATTACACGGACACAAATGAATCAATTAACAAATCTGAATAAAATCTAAATTGGTCTCACTCCAAACATCAAAAATTGTTTGATAGCATTCTGCGGCTTAGCCTTGCTCTGTGAGGCCTCATAACGATGTCCCAATGAATAAAGACCCTCTTAATGACTGCATTGGAGGCTGGCACTGACAACACATCGCTGACCACAAGAAACTGCAGAGAATCTGTGTTGTTATTTATACATTTGACATTGGGAAACATTCTTTCTACCATCTACTCTAAAACCTCTGAAAGCAGGACAAATTATTCTGGGTTCTTTCACATTGTTACTGCTATTCTTCACCTTAAATGATTTGTGGTATCTGATAGAATGCATTTATTATGCTCCTTTTCTATAAAGCTCGAACACTTTTACAATCTTACACTAATTTCGGGAGTATTTCCTATGGTTTGGAAAACCAATCATGTGCTGTCACTGCATAAGCGTGGGGATGCTAGTAACCTAGACAATTATCGTCCTATATTTAACCTATCTTGCCTTGCTAAAATCCTGTCTTTGTTTTCAGTAAACATACAGTTGTGCTCCTTATCAGAGAATTGCATTTTGTTACTGCAACTACATTAGTTGTTAATGACAAAGCCTTAGATGAGAAATCGCAATGTGTTGATTTATTTATTGACCTGTCAAAGTCTTTTGATACAGTTGGTCATTTCATCTTGCTTGAGAAACTGACCAAAATGGTCTTCGCCATGGACACTTGCTTGTGGAATTATCTTATCAGAAGTATTCAGGCTATTATGACAACGCACATGACATGGTACCAAAGCGCCATAATTCATAACAACAAACAGTACTGTACATCAAGCCACAACAATCAAACAAGCAGATCAGTATGTGTAACTGATTAACATGTCTGAATACGATTCAGACCCGTCTTTGTTACAAACATTTACGCATCAAAGACACCTTAGTGAGTACCAAAACAATATTTGTGAAAAAAACAACAAATTAAAACACTGTTAAAAAAACACTAATAGCATTAGGTTTAACCTTGCTGAACGTTCCTGAAAAATCTATTGGTGTTAGTACTCGTTGGGTCGTTTGCGAATGAACAGCTCTTTTTGGTGAACATTAGGGACCGAATTGCATTGGTGACAGGAGCCGTTCATTTAGCTCCTTCATTTTTAAGCTCAAACAGCAAGTAGGCCTGTGTGCCTACTTCACTTATTTGGTGAAGATTGCATATCCACACTACAGAATCAGAGTCTTTTTGTTCTATATGAACTGTTCGAGGAGGGTAACATCAGGAAAAAAACAGCAGGTGATCTAATAAATACGAAAGGTAAGATATAAGTGTTTGAACCTAAATTTCACGCTCTAAAATAATTCTATGTTCTCGCTCTAAAACAATAAGCCTTACATTTTTGGTTTTCCATTTAGGATTTGCCCTTTTTTCATTGTTTTGGTGTTATTTTGAAGCAGTTTAAATGAACAGCTGTAAGGGAGCCAAATGATCCAGCTCTTTCAGGTCAACCGAGCCCGAAGAGCCGGCTCACCAAAAAGACTCTAAATGCCGATCTACATAGAACACAACCATAATTAATGAAAGTGCGTTGATTTGCTGGTTGAACGATAAACGGCTCCAAACTTAAGCCTTATAAACTACTTTGAATACTACTAGGAAATGTAAGATGTGTATGTACAGTACTGAAAATAGAGGAAACCCTGAAATGGGAAATATACCACTAAAATAATGATTTCTTGTTTCTTTGCACAGCATTAACCAAGAAGCACACATTAGTGGCGTAAAACATCTACATACCTAACTATTAAGTTTGTAGAGTTATGCAAATAATTTGCTCAACTACATGCTTGGTTTATTTGCTTTTAGAGAGATGCGGGAGGAAGCAAATTATTATGTAGGCCTTCCTTAAAATATGTTGTTTGTTTATTTTTGTTGTTTCCCTAAATCAACACCTGTAATTAATAGACAAACTCCCCAGAATGACTTTAGACAGCATGTGTGGTTTTACATTTTATTAATACCAACATCAGAGTACTAAATGTACAGAGGACGAATCCGATGAGAATCGCATTTACAGTGCTTGCAAATACAGAGCTTAGAAGAACAAGTGTAACCAAAATCAAAATCACCTGGAAATTTAAACATTACCAATACCTACAAAAAGAAGAGAGATGTGATCCATAAGATACAAAATAAAATGATACAACATTTAACTGACACAGAAACTGACTGTTTATACAGTCCTTCTGTGTGTATGTGTGTACTATATTATAGAACTTATACAAAAGTAACAGAGGTACTCATTGATATATTAAACACAAATATAAAAAGTTTAAGAGTCACAAAGTACAAATGTTTCCTTTTTATGGCATCAACAAAACTTCAGTCAGGTTCTGTGTAATAGTGGTATGTATTATTGTGATTGTTTCGCTTAATAAACCGTTCATGTTTGCACCCAAAACATGAAGAAAACTGCAAGTGAAACATTTTTGTGTGTCTGCCATTTAGCTTTGTGAATGATTTCAATACCTGAAGAAACGTCTTCCCAGTACCTCCCTGATATATTGTATATCAGCTTGGCTTCATCTACTCTGAGAAAGTGACCAGACAATGCCTCACTGTCAGGGCCGACTCTGTTCCATTCTGACAACCCGTCCAGTGATAACCACGTATTGATTGTGTCATGCTACCTCAAATATCAACATTATACCACTCAAAATCAATATACACTCCATTTTCAAGGCGTCATACTGAGTGTCAGTTTGTGGCCCTCTTTTGTGCAGTAGCCGATGTGTTTCATGCTAACAGACTCCGCTTGACCCAAAATAGACAAATAGCAAATGGTGACGTCATTAAACGATAGTTCAAGTAATTGACACTACTGAAATGTATTGGTGATTATGTAAGTACAATAGCTCTTATGAATAGAAAAATAAAAACATGATCTGTGTTGGGGAATTGCAGCCCTCCGCTTTAGATAGTTTAAGCACGCAATATGTAAACTCATAAAAAGATCAAGGAAGCCAGTGTGTGAATGAAAGATCCAGTGTAAATGAACATTCTGAACCCAGAAACATCCCAGACATTCATCCTCATTCTCTAAGTATTTCAGAACAGGAGTACAAGTATCCCCCTGTATAGTAATTAGCCAGTGGCCTGAAGAAATCTAGTGATATCAATCAATTGTTGGCTAGGCTACTCACAATACTCATTATGATAATATCTGTATATTGCCATATTGAAATACATTAAGCCTAAACCCCCTGGCCTGTGATTAGACTGAGAAACAAGAAATATTTATCATTCTAGTCCTGGACTGTTCCATCATAATCCTCTTGGGCCACTGAGACTTTAGGCAAACATTGAATTGAATATGGAAATGTCTTGCTATTACTACGACTTACATATTATTAACATGAAGCAAAATACAGCACACCTTCGTTCCCCTTGCTCATGCCAGTGACTGCATCCATTAATCTATTGATAGTTTGTCCGTGTCATACTTGGATGACACATTGGGGACATACTGTTCTGTAAGTGTCAGAGATCACTGAATTGACAACTTGAGCAGATTTGTCTCATAGATATTTGTTTGCTTGCGAAAGGTGTTAAGACATTTGTGTCAACTTCATATCTCTCTGATCAGGGGTGTATTGGCCATCAGGGATTTGTCAGATGGGTTGATCCATTTTTAGCTGTCTAACTTAGAATTTTTGTAACTTGTGCAAACTGATCATTATTTGGCCAAATGGGAAAACTGTGGCAGGCATAGGGGCCTTAACAAATAAAATGGATCGCTGTGGGGCCACAAGATAGGAAATAGACTGTGTTTGAAATACTAGGGTTGATTGATGGTCCAAGTCCACTCCGCTCTCTGATATACTGCACTTTCTATTGAGAGCATATATGGGTCATATACACAGTTAAGGAGCAATGTGTTGAACATATTCTCCATGTGGAAGCTACTGTAGGTGAATTTCAACAACTGTTTGCATTCAAACCAACTCTCCCATATTTCCCACTTCTCAGTCATGCTAGTGTTTTACTTTCACCTTTGGTCGACCAGCTTAAAAAAGTTGACCATTTGACAACATAATGTCTACATTTTATAATGTGCTTTTGTATGCACCCAACATTATTTCTGGGTGAATAAATATTGTGAAACTATCATTCCACTATTACTGCAGATATTATGGACATTATCTGATATTACAAGGTAAACATTCTACGTATGGCTCCTTTAAGTAAACTGCCTAAACTAATACTATGGGCTATCCATAAATTAACCAGATAAGACAGATTGTTAAATACAGTATATTCATGTAGTCTGAAATTATAAATTAGGATTACACATTGTGAAAAAAATGGTTTTGAATGAGCCATGTATTTTCTTTGTTTTTCTGATTTTGAACTCATCACAATGTTGCAAATACCATCCACAATAATTTATTTCCTCAAGCATTTTTTTCCAAAAAGGTTAAACGTTTCTTGAAACACTGATACAAGGATACTGAGGTCAAATGTTGAGGAAGGGCACTGTGAACATATTAGTGGACTGTAACACAGGTATCCCTAAGTACATAAAATATTTTAGTACATCATATTTCAGTGGTTCTCAAACTTTTTGGGATTGGGGACCCCTTTTCTGATATCAAACTCATCGTGGACCAAATCAGAACCTAACTGCAATGAGATGCAAATAACTTAATGAGTTATACTATGACTTTGGCAGTGAATTCTTTGGCCCGGGAGGGTACATTTGAAATTCCTACCTCCAGGAACATTTTGCTGTTTTCAAGCAAATTTCATGCACTTCTATGCATTCTGTCATAGAGCAGATATATTTTTTGTTTCAAATTTGAAGTTTATATTGTGCAATTCTACACAGCTTGCAATTAGACAGAGGAAATAAAACATTGTAGCTTAGAAACCTTTCTGTATTAAGTTTAAATTTTGATTGGTGGAATGCTGTGGTTAGCAATATCTATGTCAGCCTCCCAGGCCCATTTTGCCCAGGCTTAAAAACATGAGATGACACATTGTCTTTTGTCTCTGTATTCAAACACTTTGGATATGAAATGTTACAATGACTATGGGTCAAAACACAGACTGTCAGTTTTATTTGCAGTGTATTTTCATCTATATCAGATGAACCATTCAGAAATGACAGCACATTTGCGAAATAGTCCCCCCATTTTAGGGTGCCAAAAGAGTTTGAACAATTGGCTTCATAACAGTTTCTTAATAAGAGTTGTGGTTTGGAGCATTAGTGTATGCATAAGAGTCTACAGTTGTCTACTCTTGATTCTAGGCTTTACATTTTGGGTCTGGCACTAATATCTGACAACAGATAGACCGAAGATATGTCAGTCCATCACGAGGCAGATAAATTACAATTAATTGGTCAAAGACAGCTAAAATAGGAGACCTACCAAAATCTACTGGTACACTGAGATGAAAGCAAATTTCAAAAAGTGGTCATTTATTGACTGCCCAAGTCAATGACCCACTGAGAATTGATTTTAGGATGCCTTTCACAAACCAAAGGAAAAAAGTCTGCAAAACAAGCAGGAACTAAAGATGGCTGCAGTGCAGGCTTAGTAGAGCATCACTGGGAAGATACCCAGCACCTGGTGATATCTATCGGCCCAAGATTTCAGGCAATCATTGCATGCAAAGGACATGCAACAAAGTATTTAGAATTGTGACTTTATTGGAAATCAGTTCAAATATTTCTGGCACTAAAATGGGTGGACTGTGTACACAATATGTTTTTCTTTCTGAATAGTTAATCTGAAATAGAAGTAAAATCCCCTCATTTAACCCCATAGTCATTTTATTATTTCAAAATCAAAGTACTGAAATACAGAGCCAAAAAAAGAAAAATGTGTCCCTTTCCAGAAAACTTCAGTGTAAATAGTTGTCTATTAATATAACATTGTATTATGTAACACCCTCTAAACAGATTCCCCTTGGCAAAACTTTGTCCTGTTGTTGTTGTTTTTTATCTGGCAACAGGCCCTCCGCAGGACACCCATTTGAGAACCACTGGTCTAAATAACATATCAGAGTATTATAGTTGGCAAAGAACTGAAAACCTGTAAGTTGCTTATGGAACATTAAATCAGTCATTCTGCTAGAATAGGTACTCAAGTGACAACCCTAAAGCCAGGAACACTATTTTTTTTAGTCTTATGGGCATATTACCATTCATATTTCAAGACACTTTAGCGAGTTCAGATACTGCAAGATGCAAGGATTTTACATGTAACAATTTCACAGCATATCTGGAATTAAGGTAATGTGCATTTGGTGCCATTGTAATATTAAATGTTTTGATATTTGATTGGAAGGATATACAAATATCTGCGGCTCATAGACAGCACTTGAAGAGCGATTCACATTAAAGGAATTGTGCCCCTGATACTCCTATGATGTCCAAAACTTCCTTTAGAATATTGAGGCAAATATACATTTACAAAAATGTATTTAACTGGCTTTAGGCTGGGTATGTTTATAGCACTGTGACAACTGCTTTATAAAATAATTGATTCAATAAATTGCTTTAAACAATCATATCGAAACATCTGATCACAAGATGTTCAATTTGTGACGAAAAACCTGTAAACCCTTTTTCTTTGTTCTCTTCATGACTCAACTTGTTTTCTAATCACCTTCTGACAGTTCTGATCATTTATCTGTGGTTTCAACTCATGACAAACTGTTGTCCCTGCCGTTAAAGAGAAAAATAACATGTCTGCTCTCTACAGTGGTTACATGTAGTTATAAATACTACAACAAAAATTTACAAAAAGAAACTCAGTCTCAGTGTCTAACTTTCATCATAATTATTCTTGGACTTACAATACTTCCCTTATTCATCAAGACTAATCACATTTCCAGAAGCAAATATCATTCCACCTACCAAACTACAAAAAGCAGCATTCCGATCCCAATATAGTATACAAACAAAATACCTTCTCACATCTGTGTAGGTTTTCCTAGACAATAGCTCTGTTATTTCTCTAAACCCGATTTTTCAGTATGTGAAATATTGCAGCGTCTATTTAAGTATTGTCTTGGTTAGCTAAATATATAATACAAGTACTGCTTGAAAGTGCAGGTAGGAAGCTTGGTACAAGGTTAGTTTGTGTTATGAAAGAAATACCGTAGTTACACATGTAAACAAAGACACTATCCCCGACCTAGCTGAACCTTTCCCAAAAAGGAAAACATTTTTGAAAATAGAACACAGCTGTACACAAATAGAAGTAAATATATAGAAAATACATTTACACATATATAATATACAGTAAATTTGTAACCCTCTTACTATTAGGATAATACTTTTCATTCAAAAAATATATGTTGACACAACTCCACCTCAACGTACATGTTGGGCTGGATTTGCATGGTCATTCATGGTATTTTGGTGTGTGTGGGAAGAATGATGTACTAGAAGTCACAGTTGCACCAAAAACACTGAAAGTTCAGTTCTTCTCCCCCTCAAGTTACATAAGTGTAAGATTTTGTTCACTGATTTTGGACATGTCACAAGAGTACACCTTTGCCTTGATCTCAAGGAACAGAATAGCTGAAGGCTGAATCTGGTATATGTAATGCATTTTGTAAATGTCATTAATTCCGATCTCAACCCACATTCCATCTTTATATCTGAAGGTAATATTGCTGTTGACACACTAATTGCAATTGCATGTTTTTTGTGCTTTCTACCAACCTATTAGTGTAATGAAATGTTTGGTGTTATCCAGACACACTAACTGTGGAAGTTAACTAATAATTTACTGTATTCCGGTCTTCTTTTCTCTGATAGGTTTTTCCAAACACCCATGGGGTTCAGCATCTAATTGATGATGCTGTTTGTTCTGATGTGGCAAACACACTGATATTGCACAAGCTCCAATCCACGAGCAACCCCCAGGAACCAGGAAAGAACATACTTGTTTTTTTATGTACTGCACTTGACATTTAAGAGGGCGAGTGTATTACTTGATATATGTGAGCTTTTGAGAGGAACAGTATTACACAGTAAATGGTTGTTCACCATGCAACATATTCAGTCACCACCATTTTCTTTTTAGAAAGTATGCTCACAACTGCATTGCAGTGTATATATTGCTACTTATTGTACATACAGTCACCTCCCGAACAGTATGATGTAAACAACACAGGTCATGAACTACATTTCATAGAAAATAATTAAGGGAAAGCTATACTCTTTAATACTGATACAGTTTATCTGATTTTTTAAATAACGAATATACAGTGTCTTGCAAAAATATTCAGACCTCTGACCCATTCTTTAATTTAGCCAAATTAAAAATGGTAGATAGAAATGTTTCTGTTTTCTTTTAAAACACTGATACTCATAATCTATTATTTTAAGATGACATTGGTTTCATGTTGGGAAATATTTGTTTCATTATGGCTCATTTTCACAGATGAAAGAAACAAGACACAGTTACCTTACCATTTACCTCCAGCTTAGAACATTAGAGTTGCTGTCATTTTGTGGATAAAAACACCACTGTTGAAGTGGAATTGTGCAGGCTATGAAACTATAGGAAAAGGAAGTCCAAAGAGCGGTCTACAGAAATTCTAAAAATAGTAATGCAAATGTATAGATTAGGAAAAATATCTAAGTGTTTGGATATCCAGAGGAGCACAGTTGGATTAAACATCAGGAAGTGGATGCTGCATCACCACACTCAGGAACAGCAAAGAAAATGCTTTCCCTAAAAAGTCTCTCACACGGATACTTGTGAGAGAAACCACAGGGAAACCAACAATCACTTTGAAAGAGCAACAGTGTTTAGTAGATGGGATTGGAGTAATTATGCACCGGTCAACCATATCAAGGGTTCTGCATAAAACTGTTTTATTTTGCAGCATGGCAAGAAAGAAGCCATTACTCAATAGGTACCATCTGAAAGCATGAGAGTATATTGTGGTAAAAGGGTTTGTTGTCAGATAAGATTAAGATAGAGCTTTTTAAGTAATACTCCAAGTGCTAGGTCTGGCACAAACCTACCACTGTCTATGCCTCAAGACACAACATCCCTAGCGTGAAGTATTGTGGTGGTGGAAGCATCATGTTGTGGGGATGCTTCTTATGAGTAGCGTCTTTGCATTTTTTTTTAAATTGAAGGAAGAATGTATAGTGGGTAAAATGTTTCAAGAGGAAAAGAATCCAAGGGCCAATGCATGAAAGAAGAACCAACGGATGTGTCTTGAGCTAAACGGCATTGGCACTTGGATTATTAGTGCAATAGTCAGATGAAACGAAAATACAGCACTTTGGCCTCGCACACCAGCGTTGGGTTTGGCATCAGAAAAAGTCAACGTATGCAGAAAAGAACTTTATACCTACTGTAGAATTTGCTTCCACTTGTCCTGGGGCCCTTTTTACGGTCAACAGCATCATGAAGTTTAAGTCCTTGGATTTTAGCCAAAAACTTGGTTATTTCCAGGAAGATAATGACTTAAAGCAAAAATCAAAATGTCCAAAGAAATCTCAGTCTCTGCCAGAATTGACCCACTGAATCATAAATAAAATACTATATATTCCACATGTTGGAAATCTTACAAAATAACTCATTCCCTGTGTTGTTTATTTCATATATTAGCAAGAGTTTTGCTAATCTTTATCAAGGGTACCAATCATTTTGTAGGTGACTGTACAGCTAATTTGGAGAAAAATCTGCCGGCAGAGGGATGTTCTGATATTTGTTTAACATTGGTCACATGCTCCGTCCTCACTATGGTTTTGAAAGTCAAACAGCAATAAACATTTACCATACACAACATTGCGGGTTATCATGCTTCCAAAAGTCTGTGTTGTAAAAAACCTCTAAATATAATATTTCTCTAAATATTATCTTTAAAGAATGGGAAAACTGTAATCTTTTTATACCTATTCAACGTTTGGAAACACTATAAACAGCAATGTTTTTTTATCGCTATTTTTGGAAATACGAGGCAGAGCGTGGGAACCCTAAACCATGGCTAAGGGTTTTTCTTTGGCACGCAGAGTGACTGGATACAGCCCTTAGCAATGGTATTTAGGCCATAAACACAAATCCCAGAGGTACACTACCTTAATTGCTATTATAAACTGATTACCAACATAATTAGAACAGTAACAAGTAATTTCAAGTCATACCCATGGTATGTTTAAGCAATGAGACATGAGAGGGTGTGTGGTGGATGGCCACAGCAAGGCCTGTCCCCTAGGCAAAACTGGGTGCCTGGATACAGCCCTTAGCTTAGGTATATTGGCCATGTACCACAAACTCTGAGGTGCCTTATTACTATCATAAACTGGTTACTAATGTAATAAGAATAATACAATATATATGTTTCTCACAACTGTAGTATATGGTGTGATCAGTCACAGCTTTTAGCCAATTATCTGGCAGGGCTAAAACAACCCATTTTATAATGTCTGATATATCATGGCCTTCAGCCAATCGAATTCCAAGACCCAAAGTACCTGGTTAATAATTAGAATTATAGAGTGGGGAACAAGAGGTAAACACTGAATATTGTTATAGTTGAGAGTAGTAAATATTTCTTACTTACTGTAGCTAGTTGTGGAGTTTAAATGATTAATTCTACCCTTGTGCAGTACTGCTCAAATCTTACCACCACTCATTGTAGATCATCATGTCTTATCTCACGTGAGTAATGCTTGCAATGGAAAATGGAATGAATACTTTTTTATTAGACTGTGACCTGAGGCAGTATACTCTATAAAGAATATGTAAACATACTGCTAATCCTGACTTTTTTTCTTAGTTATTCTGATTCAGATAGAACTGACCAGAGCAGGACATTAGAGTATGCACTGTTTGTCAGCAATCGAGGATTGGAATAAAAAACAAAGTAGTAAGCACTAGTAAGCACACAATTAAAAAAAATTAAGCATAATCCAGAACCTCTACAAAAAAGACATATCGAATCAGAAATTAATCTGGACTTGAATTCAATGAGTGTTCTGAAATTGTCCACTTTGCTTTTATCTCTGATTGGACAGCGAAACACCATTAACAGTCCAAACATTGTGTGGCATGAAAACTGCACTGTTTAGGTTGTGACTGACCTCGTTTTGTGTATAAAAATAGAGAAAGACTACTCTGGTTTTAAAACGGGACCTAGTTAGAATGCCTTAAATGTACTGTAGGTGTTAACTAAAGCATTAATCGTTCTCTTTTGTTCCCCCTCTTGCTCTCAATGAATAGTGCTTCATGTTATACATATTTTTTGGACTCTGCAACACAATTCTCAAAACTATTTTAGAAAAACATGTTCAAATACTTTAATAACATTTTTTCTTCACTTTTCTTTTTTTAACAATGTAGTTGTGTTGATACAGGGTTAATATAGCACTCTGTCTTAAGTTGTCCATTACTTGTTGAATGTTCCTTCTGTACAGACTGTGGCACATAGTGGCATAATTGGCACATTGTTCATTAATTCAGCTCAGTTTTTTCCACTGAGAGCAGCTCCACGGAGTCTCCTAGCTCTCCAAGGTAGCAAGTCCTCCTCAAGGTGTTGCTGACTTCGATGGTATTTTCCCGCAAATCCAGTTACATACTGTATTAATCCTAGAATAACTAGAAATGACCACAGGTCTATGGAAAATATTATGGAGCGGCATCGGTATGGCGGCTTGGTTTGTCATCATTTTTAGAAAAATAAATTTCTTCATCGGTGTCAAGAGTGTCCCCACTACTTTACAAAATTGGCTGTTTTAAGTCATTTCTTTCATTTGTTTGCAAACATTTACCTTAGGAGCCTGTAAAGAAAAATCAGGACATAAGTCAAATAAGTGTCTGAAAGAGCCGCAAAAACAAATAGATTTGAAGCAGTAGTTATACTAAAATAAACATGTACAGTATGTCTCAAACTACTCAGCATAAGATATAGCCTACAATATGTGCCATAACTGCCAGTTGTAAGTATCATGTCACAATGTGCCCCTACAATGTAATTATACATTGTGATGTATATGCCTAACTACCATGGCACTCCGTGGTCTTTTGGAGCGCAGTGCTTGAAGGTAGAACTAGGGCATTTCAGTTCTTTCTGAGACCAGTGTCTGTGAAGAACATGTTCTTGGCACTCTTCCTCCTGCTACGGTACCTGCAGGCGTTCTATTCCTTTTCAAATCTGGGTCAATAACAGACGTATGGCCTCCTGGGCTGCAGACTGGGCCAGTGCATGTATTTAACTTTCAGGCATTGAATTTGAAATGGAGACAGTCCAGCCTATCAGTGATGAATAAAAAATCTAGGAAAGTCAAGTGAAAGTGCTACCTTCCCATAACAAAATAAAACGGTCATATATGAGGGCCACAACCTCATAAATGTGTAATGTTTCATAAAGGCTAGGTTGTCGAAAGACATTAATCAAACAATTGTGCATTCTATTTCTAGATGTCTAATAAAATTCTAGAAATTCAATTAGAATGCTAATGAATGACCATTGGTGATCTTGCTGTTACATTGCACGTTAGAGGGCAGTTAATGATAATTCACAGCCTGAAAACCAAGCATATGCCAAGTTCCCTTCTATTCCCAAATTGGGACACTGCGGGGATCAAGGTTGTGATCAAGGTTTGTTTGCGCGTGTGTGTGTGTGTGTGGGGGGGGGGGGCTTCCAGTACTCACCAGAGCATAAGTTCCGAAAGTATGTCCCACCTTTGTGACATACTGTAAAAAAGCCTTCAGTTGGTCAGCAGGAAATCTCAAACCACTTCTCTGACACAAAGGCCACAGGAATCAGCTGCCTTTCAGTTGGAGAAGGTCTGTAGTACAAAGAATTGGGACACAAAGGCATTGAGAACTTCAGACTTACATGTTATAGATTAATGCTAACATATCAATAGGGGAAGTGAATCACACATTACAAAATTATTCAGCACTATACCGTGAAAACAATAACGTGATAATGTGATTACAAGGTTAATGTATTAAGAACGACTATGCATGACAGCCCACAGATGTAAGCTTTTCCATCAGACATTTACATTTGCCACATAGAGCAGACGAACTGTATCTATCTGGATGCTGTATCAAAACATTTTCAACACTGATTGAGAACGTGTGAGCTGCAATTATTTCACAATTTAGCTTTGGTTAACACCAACTACTGTCAGTCTGTGCCAAACTATTATGAGCAGAGGGGCATTTCAAAGTCTGCTTTACACAGATAGACCTACTTTATATTATAATGTGAACAAATGTTTATTTGTAGCTGTGATGACTAAAAGAAAAAAATGGTTATATATCCATACAGTATATCAGATACAGTATATTGCACCCATTATGAACTGGGGATTAGGTTATAGGCCTTGTCTGACCACAATACAATGACACAAAGGTATGAGTTAAAGGAAAATTCAGAGTAGAAAAGTTGTTTTTTCCTTCATTGGCCAGTAAAAAACATTGGCTAGCAAATACCTAGCTGGCACATAGAATAATCTTAAATATATTTTTAATTGACATGAAAAGTAAATGGAAGAGGCAACTGTGCAATCACAGGGTCACATTATTATGACTGCACAGTTGACCCTCCGCCCCCTTCAAACTTCCCAAGTGTACATTTCTTTGGAAGGCAATTGGTTATATTGGTTACACTCTTGGCTTCTAAACAAACTTCCCAGTGTCCTGTTTCAGCCAAAGGATAAAGATATGGATGGGCATATTGCATAGAATATTCTATGTTCCCCATTAGGCTACTCAGCACTGAGTTCAGTCAAGTTTACCCTCAGCAGATGTAATGCATTTCATACATATTTCAAGTATTGATTAGTAAGTTATTCATTTAGAGCTCTAATATTATATTGAATTTTTGTATTCAACATGTTATACAATGTTTTTCTTTAGTTTTGTGTGTGTGTGCGGGGGGGGGTACAAAGTCAATTAACAAGTTCATATCATTTTTAATGGTTTCTTCTCTTATGGTGGTCTTATTGGGTATGCTGATCACTATTCTTAGAACTTCTCATTTAATATCTCACACTTGATTTAGTGCCATAAAATTCTAACATCTTTGGAAATATTGTCTGAAATGTCTCAGACAGGATCAGTACCTCTCAGATTCCATCTGTAACATGCTCACATTAAATAACTCAGTGACAGCAAGATCGCATAGTGTAAAAACAAAATCAGTTACAAACAGGGATTTTTGGTCCAGGATGTTTTTCCCTAAAATGTGTTTTTACCAGGAAAAACAATTGTCTGACTTATAATAATTAACCAAATAGTGACAGGAAAGCCCGTAGTCAAATAGTGACCAAACTCACCAAGAAACCTAAAGCCGAGTAATTAAAGCTGACATACCTATTTCCATTGTAGGTGGTCTTGTATATAGGAGTCTGCTGGATCATCTCATCAGTGTAGATGGGCACAGCAGTGCGCACACACTCATGCGAGCACTGTAGGCTGTCGTTGTAGGCGGTGAAGATGTCCACCTTGCTGGGCACACGGGCTGGGGTGAAGTCGGTCAGGTTCTGACAGCTCTCCTCTTGCTGGTGGATCTTCCGCTGATGGCTACTGTGACGGCCATTCCCCGACTGTGCACAGCTACAAAAACACGTACCAAAGACAAAAAACAAACATAAAATCATACCTTGTACCACTGTAGATTAATGGTTTTGTTTAAAGTATTAAGGGATAGTTCACATAAACTGCAATATGGCACATTGTTGTCCTTACCCGGCATGCAGACTATGGACAATGATAGAAATCCCTGTTTTGGTTAAGTTTCCCCGGCATTGTTTCCATTAAAGCATTTGTTGCCCTAATCCATGATTTTGTAGCATTTTCAATATTTCACTTTTTCAGTATTAGTACATGTCACACATCTGGTTCAAGCATGTTTCACACATTGGTTTTAAGTCATCAATAAGGGTCTTTGCTGAACTTTGCAATCAATTTAAAATACCTTTGGAGAATTTGAAAAATTCTAATAGCGGTTTCTTGACTACGAAGGGATTTGCAACACAAATACTAAAATGTTAGGGAAACAAAACAAAATAATGGATTGTTGCCCATGATGTCCATAGATTGCTTACACGGTAAGGACACCAATGTGCAATCTTGTAATTTGTGAAAAATATCCTTAAATTGCCACTTTCAAAAGCAGTATGTTATATGTAAGGAATGAAAAGTAAAGGAATCTTTCCTACCAGTTTTTAAGGACAAGTGTAGTTATCAAGGCTGCAATGACCATAATGAGAGACACAGTGATTGTAATAATCTGGTGAACTGCCAGACCTGCAAAGAGACAACACAGAAACAGTTAATCTCCACAAAGTCGACACCTTAATATCCACTTCCTCAAAATAACCTTTAGTTTCATTCAAATATACATCTTTTTATCCTTGCTGTGTTTTTATTATGTTTCAACAGCCACTGACTGGCAATAGCTTCATTGGACCAAAATGAATGGAATCTAATGGGGAATATTTTTTTTCCTCAGCACAAATCATGTTTGAGTATTAACCAAACTCCACAAGAGGAATGTTTGAAATGTCTTTTTGAATATGTAAACCTTTCTTTGCCTTATTTACAAACATGAATGGGATTTATAAATATGAATACAGAATATAAATGATAAGCCTAGTTTTGCCTCTTTTCTGGCTAAGGTACAGTATGAGTGTGAATTAGCAGATGGTACTAACATATTAAACAGTATTATTCTATTACAGAGAGGGAGAGAAATCATAGCCTGCGAGACTACACTCCAAATCTCCTGAGGAGAGAGAACTTGTGTGTCTCGCCACAGCAGGCAGAAACCAGAAAAGAGAAAGAACAACTGATCCTATGATCCTTTATATAAACAATTGAGTTGATTGTAATTTAACTATAGCTGTTGACCAACAGAATTACAAAAAGTAATCAGATATCAGTCCAATAAAGGATGTGACAACAATAAATCCTCTGATCACAGAGGTGTGACAGGGTTTTGCTTGGTTTGTTGAGAAAAGCACAGATTACAGAGACACAACATAATCAGTGCATACTGTATATTTGATAAGAGTCATGGGGCTTTGAACAACCCCTATATGGGCCCATACATCCAAACCCTCTAATCAACCAGCTGACTAGCTGCTGATCCAGACCAATTTGTCTTCAGTATAGCTCAACAAGAGCTGTAACTCACAAGGACGTGCAAGCGCTTGTGATAAGTGCTAGGACGCCGGCGCTAATCTAGACCCTTCATTGTGCGTACGCACTTGGATAACTAACTTCTGTGGGCCGAGTACAAAGCAGCCAGGTCAGCCTTGGATTAATGATAATCCTGGTTGGCTCAGGAAAGCCTCCCTTTCTCCTCCGCAATCACAGTCTCTCTGCAGCATAGTCACATTCACTTATCTGGCAGGTATTTGCATTTTTTTTTGCTCTTGCTCAGTTCATGCGACTTCCAGAAAATTAACAGCAGCGCAGGTTTATGCATAATGAAGTTTGCCCTTACCCTTAATCAATAGTGCACCTTAATTGTTTGGTTTTAAATTTGTGTTGGTGTGAAAGGCTTCTGTCAAAGAGATAGCCATACAAATAATGCCTTAGGTGTAATTATGACCCCATTTCAGGGCAGTGCATTAAGAGGAATGGATCAGATAATGCCTACAATTTACTCTACCCTCCAAAACTGCCAATTAAAGGGAGAAATGTTTGGCCCTGCTAGATGAAATTCACTGTGCTCTGGCAGTGATACTGAAAAATCCCTGTTGGCAGCCACCTTGGTAAAAGGTGCTGGGTTAGGTTTTGTTTAGACAATTCAGTGCCAAATAAAAAGAGTGGGAGAGAAATGTAAAAGACAAGGAGTGGGATAGAGAGCTACTGATTTCTATGCCACCAGGACTTGAACCACACAAAGGCTCCCGGATATAACTAAATGATGTTTTCACCTTCGTGGTCATAACAGTTTGATCAACGCCCCATCACCACGCATGGCATTTTAGTAAAATCTCCCCCGCTACCAGCTTTTATAATAAATGACTACCACCTAGAGCAACCACGCAGAAGGGGAACAACAAACTATTTTATTCCTATACATCTGTTGTTAATTTTATTCTATCAAAAATATTCACCTAAATATACTTTACATTACTGTAAGGACATTAAATACACCCATATTTCTTTACTGAACTGCTTCAATATGTAATATTTCAGGCCTTTCTTGCATGTATGGCCCAGTTCAAGTCCCCCTCAGCATTTCAATAACATGAAAATCTATTAAAAAAATATTTAAAAACTATACATAAGCATTCAGACAATTTTTCAATTCCTTTGTTAGCAATCACAGCTTCAAGTCTTAGGTATGCCTCTTACAGCTTTGCACACGTGAATTTCGACAGTTTCTCCGATTCTTTCCTTTAGGTCCTTTCTAGCTCTGTCAGAAGGGGAGTGTTTGTGAAATGCAATCTTTAGGTCTCTCATACACAGATGAGACAAAATATTATGACCACCTGCCTATTAGGCTGTTGGTCCTTCGCGTGCTGCCAAAGTATGGACTCTACTGAAGGTGTCCTGTGGTATCAGGCACCAGACATTAGCAGCAGATCCTTCAGGTCCAGTAAGTTGTGAAGTGGAGCCAACGTGGATTGGACATGTTGGTCCAGCACATCTCACAGATGCTCAAATGGATTGAGATCTGGGGAATTTGGAAGCCAGGGCAACACCTTGAACTTTTCATCAAGGTTCCTCAAACCATTCCCAAACAATTTGCAGTGTGGCAGGGTGAATTATCCTGCTGAAACAGGCCACTGCCATCAGGGAATAACATTGCCTTGAAGGGGTGTATCTGGTCTGCAACAATGTTTTGGTAGGTGGCTCATGTCAAATTGGCATCCACATGAATCCCTGGACCCAGGGTTTCCCTGCAGAACATTGCCCAGAGCCTCACACTCCTTCCACCAGCTTGTTGTCTTCCCACAGTGCATCCTGGTGCCGTGATGTAAAAGACCAGGCGACCTATTCCCACTGCTCTAAGGTCCAGTTTCGACACTCACGTGCCCTTTGTAGGTGCCTTCGACGGTGGACAGGGATCATCATTGGCACTCCAACCAGACTGCGGCTACGTAGCCACATATGCAGCAGGGTGCGATGCACTGTGTGTTGTGACACATTCCACCCGTAACATTCATTAAAATGTTGTGACTTGTGCCACAGTAGACTTTCTGTCGGTTTGGACCAGACGGGATAGCCTTTGTTGCCCTCGCGCAGCGATGAGCCTTGGACGCCCAACACCCAGTCGCTGGTTTGTGGTTTGTCTCCTCGGACCACTGTCAGTAGGTACTCACCACTGCTGACCGGGAGTACCCCACAAGCCTTGCCGTTTCAGAGATGCTCTGAACAATTTGGCCTATGTCAAAGTCGCTCAGATTTTTACTCCCGCCCATTTCTCCTGCATCCAACACGTTGAGTACATGAACTGATTGTGAACTGATTGACCTAACTGATGGAGTGCTAAAGAGATGGTTATCCTTCTGGAGGTTCTCCCAACCCCACAGAAAAACTCTGAAGCTGTATTAAGTTGGGCCAGAGGGCCAGCTCGGAAGATTCTTGGTGGTTCCAAACTTCTTCTACTGTGCACCTCGGAAGACTTTAGCAACTTTCTAATATAATTTCCCTCATTTATGCCTCATCACAATTCTATCTTTGAGGTCAACGGAGGGTTCCTTGGACATAATGGCTTGGGTTTTCCTGACATGCACTGTGTAGTATGGGACCTTATATATACAGTGAGGGAAAAAATTATTTGATCCCCTGCTGATTTTGTACGTTTGCCCGCTGACAAAGAAATGACCAGTCAATAATTTTAATGGTAGGTTTATTTGAACAGTGAGAGACAGAATAAAAACAAAAAAATCCAGAAAAAACGCATGTCAAAAATGTTATGAATTGATTTGCATTTTGATTAGTGAAATAAGTATTCGACCCCTCTGGAAAACATGACAATCACAGAGGTCAGACGTTTCTTGTAGTTGGCCACCAGGTTTGCACACATGTCAGGAGGGATTTTGTCCCACTCCGCTTTGCAGATCTTCTCCAAGTCATTAAGGTTTTGAGGCTGACGTTTGGCAACTCGAACCGTTAGTTCCCTCCACAGATTTTCTATGGGATTAAGGTCTGGAGACTGGCTAGGCCACTCCAGGACCTTAATGTGCTTCTTCTTGAGCCACTCCTTTGTTGTCTTGGCCGTGTGTTTTAGTTCATTGTCATGCTGGATTACCCATCCACGACCAATTTTCAATGCCCTGGCTGAGGGAAGGAGGTTCTCATCCAAGATTTGACGGTACATGGCCCTGTCTATCGTCCCTTTGATGCGGTGAAGTTGTCCTGTCCCCTTAGCAGAAAAACATCCCCAAAGCATAATGTTTCCACCTCCATGTTTGACGGTGGGGATGGTGTTCCCCACCGATTTTGGTCTCATCTGACCACAACACTTTCACCCAGTTCTCCTCTGAATCATTCAGATGTTCATTGGCAAACTTCAGACGGGCCTGTACATGTGCTTTCTTGAGCAGGGGGACCTTGCGGGCGCTGCAGGATTTCAGTCCTTCACGGCGTATTGTGTTACCAATTGTTTTCTTGGTGACTATGGTCCCAGCTGCCTTGAGATCATTGACAAGATCCTCCCGTGTGGTTCTGGGCTGATTCCTCACTGTTCTCATGATCACTGCAACTCCACAAGGTGAGATCTTGTATGGAGCCCCAGACCGAGGGAGATTGACAGTTCTTTTGTGTTTCTTCCATTTGCAAATAATCGCACCAACTGTTGTCACCTTCTCATCAAGCTGCTTGGCGATGGTCTTGTAGCCCATTCCAGCGTTGTGTAGGTCTAAAATCTTGTCCCTGACATCCTTGGACTGCTCTTTGGTCTTGGCCATGGTGGAGAGTTTGGAATCTGATTGATTGATTGCTTCTGTGGACAGGTGTCTCTCCCTTTAAGAGTGTGCTCCTAATCTCAGCTTGTTACCTGTATAAAAGACACCTGGGAGCCAGAAATCTTTCTAATTGAGAGGGGATCAAATACTTATTTCACTCATTAAAATGAAAATCAATTTATAATTTTTTTTAGATGCTTTTTCCTGGATTTTTTTGTTGTTATTCTGTCTCTCACTGTTCAAATAAACCTACCATTAAAATTATGGACTGATCATTACTTTGTCAGTGGGCAAACTTATATTATATATACAATGACATATATATATATATGTCATTGTATATATCTGGATATTGGCATTAAACTAAATGTTACCAGAAGCAAACAACACATTTGGGTCAATTCATGACAAATGTACATTGGTTTGGCTTCGCATCACAGTTGTTCACCCTTGCTCATTTTTGCTACTGATAGCAGAGTCCTGTTCATTTTTCCAACATGGCTATTTGAATTGGCTATGGCCATTGATATGAAATTATTAGACCATTAGTCCATTTTGGTCTTGGAGCAATTTTATCTTCCCTAAATTGCCTCAATGTCTTACTTTGACTTGTAAACCATCAGAGCAAATGAAAAATAAGAGGAACTTAGTTTCTAAGTCTTATAATGCTATAAAACAGTCAGTCTAATGCATAATGCTACCGTACAGCCTACGTCCGCAAGCAGCTTATAAGCTCATGAAAAATGTGGGAACAGTGCCCATTTGTGAACAAAGCCATTGTGGAGAGTGAGCCAGCCAGCTAACTCTCGCTGCAAATGTCCAGAATCTGTCCCTCATTTATAATGTATTCAACTTCATGGAGGGACATTCCCCCACCCACACACACAAATCATCCTCCTATGCATGTTAACTGAGCAGGAACAGTGTAGGGGAAATTTCTATTGAAGCCTGGAGGCCTGCAATTGCCAATTAAAGCTGATGTCAAAGTGTCAATATGGCCTGATTTCCACGGAGTCACAGAGTAATCTAAAACACTTACAGACGAAGAGGGGAAGAGAAGTGAGGTTTTGAAGAGAGACAGTGGAGAGAGAGAAAGAGACAGAGAGATCAGAGACAATTATTCAACACACCTTATCTCCCAATGTCAAAGGCATCACTGAATAATTCAGTCAATCTGGATAGCAGACTATGACAGGAAAACGCTGGCCCATTTTCTAGTGTTAACTACAGAAAGTGGATTGCCACCAATAAATGGGACTATAATAGGCAAATGTTCAGGTTTAATGTTTTCAACCACTATCTCTTAGATAGCCTACGCACTATATGTTCTGACTTGACATTGTTACTTCGCACAGTTTGAAATAATGGCCAAAAAAATAACAGTGATGTTTTTTGTAGCTTGCCAGAAGTGCATATTTTCCTCTCAGAGAAGATGTTGGCCATGACAAATTAGATTGCCATGGCAACCAGCGTGGAAAGTGCTTCTCTTCTATCTAATTTCTTCTATTTTCTTTCTCTATTTCTCTCTCCTTGTGCAAGAAAAAACCTCGCCCTCAGTTGTATAACTTGGGAGAATACAATGCAATGTAAAATTATTCAAACTCCTACGTAATTACCATATTACTGAATTGGAAATTGTACATTGACATTTTGTTCTGTTTGATGTTTTATTTTAAAGCACTGACATTCAAAATCGATTTTTGCTAGGTGATATTGGTTTTATGTTGGGAAATGTTTGTACGAAAAAAGGGAAATAGTTTGTCAGCATAAGTATTTAACCTCCACACCTATTATTTGATAAAGCCATCTCGCTGTAATAAGACCTCTAAGTCTTTTGGTAAGTATATACCAGGTTTGCACAGTGTCGGAGTGATTTTGGCTCATTCTTCTATGCAGATGTGATCCAGGTTGTTCAGGTTTGCTGGAACGAAAAAAAAAGCAAATAGTGCCACTGATTCTCAATTGAGATGAGGATTTTAACTAAGCCACTGGAGGACATTCAGCTTTTTGTTCTTAAGCCACTCAGTTGTTGGTTTGGCTTAGTGTTTGTGATTTTTATCCAGCTGAAGATTGAATTCCTGCCCAAGCTTCAATTTCTTTAATTTCTTGACTGAAGCAGGTTTTCTGTCATCAGTACAAACTGGGAGCTTGTTGTTATATATTTCTTAAAAATATTTCTCAACATAGATCCAAATTCACCCTTTAATAATTTATTGAGTGTCATTGTTTCAAAGGTGCACTGTGTAGTGCACCTTTGAAACATTTACAAGTACTAAATGAAGGACTGCTAACATTTACAAGACTGAATTCTAACAATAACATGTCTTATCCAAACAAGATTGGAATAGTATTAGCCAGTCCAGGGTATTTTAGGGTGGGCACATAGTACTGTGAGTGTATAAGCGAGTGTGAGGATATTATACGTCAGAGCAAACTGATAGACGGACCGGTGAGAAAGTTTAAATGGGAAATATCTCACGCACTGTACAATTTTATAGAAAAATAATATTTCAAACATGAAATAAAAACATGAAATGTCTTCTGGTCATTTATGCTTGTATTTATGCTAGTAGCAATGGAACAAAATGTAAATCAACTATTTGTAATTCAGTAAAATTATAGAATTGGTCAGGGGCTTGAATACTTTTGCAAGGCACTGGAGATAAATAAGGTTTAAGGCATTCAGTATGCTCTATTACTAATATTATTTTTCATATTATATAAAGATAACCCGTTAATATAGCGTTAATGCGTGCATGTTACTTATTCATGGTATATTGTGGTAACTGGAAGGGAGAAAATGAAGGGCCGTGACCACCCTTTTCCAATGGACCAACTTGGAAAATGACAGCTACTGCACTTACTTAAAAATGTTGATAATCAAGCACAGTCCATAGTTTATAATAAAACATAGTATGTTTTTAACATAATGCACTGCTAATTAAACAGAAAATTGTTAATTTTAGAAATTGTTTAAAATTTTGTGCCAAATTTGAACACTTTCTAAAATTGTGATTAATTGCTATTAACTACAGAAGATTATAAAATATTTAATCACAATTATTTTAATAGTTTGACATTAATAGTTTTGTTGTCAGTATGTTTAAGTGGACCCTTTGGTTGCCCTCTGTAGTGAGAAAATCATTGTATGACATTTATGTAAATCCACCCAATGGGAAAAGTCAATTCACATAGTGCTACCTCATATATCATTAAACAAGACTGGTTTTATGACCACCTGTATAATCCATTCAAGAACCCAAGCCAATCGTTAATTTAATGAAATGTTAAATTTAATGTGCAGAGCCAGTCAATTACAGTGCCCTCCACTAACATTGGCACCCCTTGTAAATATGAGCAAGAAAAATATTTAGTGTTTATTCACTTGATCTATCATTGAATATATTAACAAAAATCCAACTTTTATTTGAAATTTAAAAAAAACATTGGTAGAAATAATAAATGCTCATCATAAAACAAAATATGTGTGCCACAACTATTGGCACCCCTCCATTTAATACTTTAAGCATAAACTGGGCCATGTTTGGATCTTCCAGCCAGACAATGATTCAAAGCACACCTTAAAATCAACACCAAAATTGTTCACTGATCTCAGGATCAAGGTTATGCCATGGCCATCCCAGTCCCCAGACCTAAACCCCATATAAAACCTGTGGGATGTGCTGAAGAAGAGTCCACAAGCGTGGACCTTGGAATCTGAAGGATCTAGAGATATTTGGTAAGGAGGAGTGGTCTCAGATCCCTTGCTATGTGTTTTCCAACCTCATTTCGCATTATAGAAGAAGAGTCAAGCTGTTATCTTGGCAAAGGAAAGTTGCACAAAGTATTAAATGAAGGACTGCCAATAATTGTGCCACATGTATTTGAGAAAAATACTTGTTTTATAATAAGAATTTATTCTACCAATGTTTTTACTTTAATTAATAGTTAGATTTTTGATAATATTTTGAATGAAAGATCAAGAGGTTAAATAAAAATAAATATTTTCCTCATATTAATCAAAAGTGCCAGTATTAGTGGAGAGTTCTGTAAGTAACTGCCTTCCAGGACCTACTGTTGGCTAGTGCTAGCTAAACCACAAAGGCTAACATGACAAACAATGTGTATGAGAAAACAAATAGTACTTATGTATGTGTACCTAAAGTAACCTGTTTTGCTATCATTTTCCATGACTATGATGAGCAAATAGATAAGTTATTGATAAATATGAATCATGTCTACATATTCAAATTGATTACAAGTTGACTACAACTTAAATAATATTACTTTTACTTTTGGGAAGTGCTACTCTACTAACAATTAAGGTACTTTTTACATCTCTGCTAACAGCTTAACAAAAACCAAAAAATATGATTACAGATCAAAATGGTTTCTTGTAAAATTACACACTGAGGATTAGTCTTCATATCATTTGAGGGAACTATCAATAATCAAATCTCCTGGAAGAAGCTGAAGCAGTGTACAAGTACAGAAAGTGCTTCCACCAAAAGACTACAAACCTGGAACCCACTTCAGGGTGAGACTTGCTACCGTACTGTGGAGCACCAAAAAGACCAGCTGTGTTGTCTACAACAGTTGTTCTCAGTCCTACAACAGTTCTCAGTCCTGTGTCTTGGGACCGAAACGGGTGGACATTTTGATCCCCCAGGAACAGGATGGAGAACCACTGACAGAACCACTGACTACCCTCACTTCACCTCACAGAACAAAATGGAGATGGTATGAGCCAGTCTCCTGTATTTGAGTCTACCAATATAAACTGTTTAATGTTTTAGTACCTTTCCCCTGTATTCCAATACTTTGGATTTAAAATAATGCCAGTCAATTTTATTATTTAAATGTATAAAAGATTGATAGATCTTGATAATGTAAAATTTCTGTATTTCTCCTTTAACACACAAAATACCTTTTGCTTCCTAATATGCGGGGACTTTGTATATTTCCCTATGTATAATTAAAAATATTCCCCTCTGGACCCTATAGATCCCCCAAGGGCTTTGTGATTATTAAGCTGCATATGCGCCCTGTGCTCCCACCTTTCTGCTCAAATACTGATGACTGGTCACTAGTTGGTCTACTATCAAGATGTACAGTGTATTTTATTGTTGTATTATATTAAGTAGTTACATTAAACTTGAACACACTGTGGGAATGAGCCGCACGCAGAATCAGCTCTTTTGTTTGGCAATAGTAAAAAAGGTGTAAGAAAGCATAAGGTGTAAAAAAGCCTATTTGGTCTTTTCAACAAAAGTGTTTCTATGTGACTTCACAGCATGTCATGTAACCAGAAGTTACTGAATTATTTCACCTTCTTTTACACACAGATTCAACATACTCTACTTATCTGTCCCAGGGAAAGGCACTTAATGGCAGAATGTTCTTTCTTGCTTAAAATGGCACACTCCTACCGTCATCCTCACTAGTCTAGCCGTGATATGCCAAACAACTTCAAATTTTTACGGAAGATCATTATTCATTATTATGCTTTACAGGATCGAAATACAGACGAAAGAGATTAAAAATAGCATGATGGAAAACAGAAAGCAGTTGTACCTGGTGTGTCTCCATTCGGCTTTGGTGGTTTGACAGTCTCCCCTAAGCTGATGCTGGCCTTGGTGGTGCTCAGCCTTCTGGGGTGTGGGGTGGTCATCACTGCAAACGTCCTCTGGGGGCTCTTTGTGGTAGTGGTGGCCACTGTAGTAGTCAAGGCCTTTGTAGACAGCGTAGAGTTGGTTGCGGTTTTCACCTCACTGTCATCAAAGTTGTCCTCTGTCCCTGTGGGTCCCCAGTCAATATATCCAGCCACAGTTGTGGTCCTACCATCCTGAGATTTGTTGTCATTGTCCCATTTTAGCTGTCTCCTCACCCTCATTAACAACCTCACCATATCCGTTTTGCTCCCCCTGGGAAGACCTACCACTGCTGCTGCCGCCACTGCCGAATCCTCTGCCTCAGTGGATGTGTATTTCAACTGGCACTCCTTACATGGCTTTCCTTTATGAGCCAGTCTCCTGTACTTTTGTCCACTAACCTTTGGCCCTGGCCCTCCCCTGCTGTCCATCAGTGGGACAGGATTCAGAAGCCGACGCACCAGTGGGCTCACAGTCCTCCAGTGGAGCATGTTGGGAGTATCCCAAAAGGGCGCCGAGCGGGGCCGGGGGCGACTCACAGGTTTGGGGATGAGCTTAAACCCCAGACCCTGACTGAGGGGGCTACACAGGGAGAAATCCAGGGTGAGGTGGGTCATGGCCAGGAGTATCCACACCCGACATCCTAGACAACTCCCCGGCCGTAGTGCAGACATTGGACTGAGGAGAAAAGGAGAGAGATCTTTTTCAGATGGGATGCTATTGGTTTCGCAAATGATAAAACATCAGTTTTCCAGACATATATTATGCCTAGTCGTGGACAAAGCACTTGTAATGGTGCTTCCAGTGGTTTCTAATTGTGAGTTACTTCGGTAATTTAGGTCAAATTACATGCACAATGAAACAGTTCTACAAGTACAGTGTATCGATGTAACATAATGCAGTCTGGCATCAGTATTCTGCACTGACTTGCAGAAGTTCTGCTCTGTGACCAAATAAACGTAGGAAAGTTTAATTTAACATGAGGTTAACTTAGCACTTGCAATTACAAAGGACACTCACTAAATAATGTATACAGTATGTAATACATTTTCAAAGATTACAGCATTAACCAATATTGTTTTTAAAATATTAAAGTTATAACCTCTATTGCTTCAATCACTGCAATTTGTAGGACAAGGTCAGGCCAAGTCTAGTGGATCATAATATTCAGCATAAACACTACAAAAGTACCTTTGATTTTGCTGGAAGATAGCACTGAAGGGTGTCATAAAAGTGTACCTATTAAGCCCATGTACATTTTCAGGCCTCTTCCAACTTTGAGTTCAATCCCAAAAGATACAAAATATGTTTTTTATGATTCTTAATGTTTCTACCAATTGATCTACTTATACATCAATGTACCTTTTTATTTCAAGCCAATCCGATTTGACATAGTTAAAGGGATAGTTCATTCAAATTACAAAATGGTACATTAGTGTCCTAAAGATTGCATACATGATATGAATAAAGTTATAATATCTGATCATGATTATGTGGAATTGTGAAAAAATCCCATTCATTAAATGCATTCTTTACAGATCATGTTCAAATCATTTTACACAGATCTTTATTGAGACTTACAATGATATTCAGTTACTTTTAGACAATTTGTATATGATGCGTGTAGTAACTACTGATTTCAACTCTCGCCATAGGAATGGGATTAATTAAGATCTGGACTCATCGCTAACCACTTCAGAACAATACAGCATTTCCTCTTTAGCCAATTCTGGGTGCTTTGTGGTGTGTTTGGGGTTATGGTCCTGCTGGACGACCCAAAACCTTCAATGGAGACCCAATGTCTGTATACTAGTTTGCACACATTGCGCTCCAAAACACCTTAACAATTAGCTGATTTAATGATGCCTTTCATAACCTCCAGTGCCCCAGTTTCATGGGCAGCAAATCAACTCAACAGCAATATCAAAACTCCCCCACATTTGACCATACCTAGGGAGTTCTTACTTTGAATGCTTCATTTGGTCATCTGTAAACAAAGTGCTGATTGGATCTGCCAAAAAGCTCAAGTTTGATTTTATCAGTTCACAGGACATTTTCCCAGACGGATTTAAGCTTGGTCAGATGTTTTTTTAGTGAAGTTAAATCAGACATTCTTATGTCTCTTTCAGCAGTGGTGTCTCTCTGGGATTCTTCCCAGTTACCCTTGGTTAAGTGTGTGGTGGATGTAGCGGGCTAAAACTGTTCATCAGGTCAGCTTCTAGATATTTAACAGTTGTGAGAGGTGCTTTGTCAACCGTTCAAAATAAGTATTTTCTGGATGGCTGACCACAGTTCCATGCACCACAGACTTCTTGAAAATACTGTAAAATGTTTTAACAGGAATTAATGTTCTCGGTAGATGGACTTGTAAGCTTGGCAATGTCTATGTTCTTCATCATCTTCAAACTGTGTACAAGGAGCAGAATGTTGTTTGCACTTTCTCTTGAGTGGCAATGTATACCCTTTAGACTGTAACTATCTGTAACTCACCACGGTAGAGATAAATATCCAAGTGAAGAAAGTTCACCTGCCTCTAAACTGATTATTTAGAATTGTCTGGAAGAGTGACAGGAATTTTGTCCAGGATATTTTTTTGTTTGTAATGCAAACATGTATTTCAGCTTTGAGACATTTATTGTCCTATGTAGTTGTGACAAAAAATGAATGTGGGTAACGTCTTCCTCTGATTTCAACGTATGTTTTTACGAAATAGGGAATTATTGAAATTAATTGGAAAGGTGTGGATATTTTTGGATGCAACCTAAGGTTGTCCAGCGGTTTAAGCTGCTGCCTTGGGTACACATCAATTGTTGCAGATTGGTGTTTAAAATCGTCCCATTGATCTTGAAGAAAAAAGTATATCCTTCCCTGCTGTAACAGTATAATAAATAAAAGCATAACAAAAGCCAAAAAACTTATTCATATGCAGTATAGCGACCTGCAAATGTCTTAAAATCCCTGACCAATTCTCAAATTTAATGGAATTACAAATGGTACATTTAAATATTGTTCTGTTTGACATTTTATTTTAAAAATCCTGACACTCAAAACAATTAATATAAGGTGGCACATTCTCTTGGAAAAAGTCTGACTGTTGAAAGATCTTTAAAGCTTTAGATCTGGTAGAAAACGAAGACCAAAGAGCATTTTACACATGTTAGAGATAAAGTAAAACAAATTCATAGATTAGGAAAATGACATCAAAAAAATATCCAACTGATTGGATATCCCAGTGAGTGCAGTTGGTTCAATAATCAGGAAATCAAACAACATCAAACAACCCAAGTACTACCATGAAAAGGTTGTCCCTCAAAACAGAAAGGCCAACAATCACGTTGCAGGAGATACAGAGTGGCTGGAATAGTGCACTGGTCAACCATATCAACAGCTCTGCAAAAAACTGGCCTGTTGTGCAGGGTTGGCAAGAAAGATGTTGCTCAAAAAGTAATATTTGAAATCATAAGTGAGAATGCTGTGATATGGGAAAAGGTTTTGTGGTAAGATTGGACAAAGATATTTTTTTGGCCGAAACTCAAAGCAGTGTGGGGCAAACCTAACATTTTCCATGCCTGAAGACACACTATCCCTACAGTGAAGTATGGTAGTGATAGCATCATGCATGGATATGCATCTTATCAGCAGGGACTGGATATCTTAACATTTAACAGAGAATCGATGTAGCAAAATACTGAGAAATACCGCAAGAGAACCTGTTTCAGTCCGTTGAAAGGAAACTGACAGGAATTTCACCTTTTGGGAGGACAATAATCGAACAAGTCCAAAGCAACATTGAATTGGGTCAAGAACAAAAATATGAATATCCTACAGTGGTCCTGGAAGTCTCATTATCAAACCCATTGAAAATCTGTGAGACTATTTAAAAATAGTCTTGTGTATACAAGCAAAATATTTCTGTTTTATTTTTCTCATGTATTTCCCAACATAAAATAACATGCCACCTTATAATACATTATTTTGAGTGTCAGTGTTTTAAAATAAAATATAAAATATACAGAAAAATGTCAATGTACTACTTTAATTTAGCAAAATGAGAGAATTGGCCATTGGTTTGAAAACTTTTGCAAGCTGTGGTAGATAAAGCCACATTATATGACCATTTAATAAATGTTGAACTGGCATGATATGAAATGGAGGACCAAAGGAATCAAAATGAAATAAATAATTAAATTATAAAATTATTACTTGTACATTATTATTAAATATTTTTCATAGATCAAAGTACTGGTATGATATGTCACACTAACACAATGTATTTCCTCATGGCTCTCTCCATCACAAGATGTATTTCATAATGGTGTTTCAAAATTTCATGCCCTGTATTTAGCATGGCCTTTTGCATAATGTTATTGTTTTTTTCATGATGATAAGGGATACATCAATCAATGCAAGTGGGTTGTCTTTAGCTACTGATTGGTTAACCTTTGCCAGTCATGGCTAGCCGAGATACAGATACATGATGATGACAGAGATCTCTGCTAGCGAGCAAATTAAGAGGTTACGTTGTCTACCAATTAAAAAGTGTTTGTTGAAAAAAAAAGAATATTTTGATGCATGAGTGATATATAACCTGAAATAGTGACAGGCCAATTAACTAAATGTAATGCCCCCGGGGAACGTATTGACATTCCACAGTGAATGACCAGTGCACCGTCACTCCACTCCCAGCCACTGAAGTCTTTAGGTCCTTTAATGTGATTGCTGCCTCTCTGGCTTTTCTCCTTCTTGTCACCATGTTTGAATGCAGGGTTTTGAGGCACAGAATCTGTTTGGCAATGTTGGGATGGTGTCCCCTTCCTGATTGTTGATCCAACTGTGCTCAGTGGGATAGTCAAACACTTGATATTATTTTGTACCTTTTTTTTATTTGTGTGACTCTATCTCTAATGTCTGTAGAATGCTCTTTGGTCTTCATTTTCTAATTTCTGTGGGTTATTATCCCGAATGTGACAGCACCTTTAATGGTTCATAGGTGGAGCCAATGATAAGTTCATCGTGTCCGTGTTAGGGCAATTGCTTTCATCTGAGTAAACTGGGTGCTTCATTGCACAGGAGTGGAATACTGATGCAAGCAACATATTTCAGTTTTGTATTTTTCTTAAAAATATTGCACAATATAAAATTTTCACCTCACAATAATTGATCTTGAATATAAGTGTACAAAAAATATATATTTCATGTACCATTTGTATGATTGGTAGAGATTTGGTCCTGACCTACCAAAATGTATTAATGTGTTCAATTCCAAGATGAACCTACAGTGCCAGCTATAGTCACATTGCAAGACAGGCAAATAGAGTGAGTAGAAACATATAAGTACCTAGGTTTCTTGACTGATGAGTGCCTAAATTTTAAACCTCACATGATAGTCTTTTGAGAAAGCTCAGGCTAAAGTTAGGTTTTTATTTTCGAAATAAGTCTTGTTTTTAAACAAGAGGCTTGTTTCTGCCACTTTCTTCCCACAGTTGATCCTGGAGATATTGTGTACTGTATATGCATGCACTGAGACATCACTGTAAGCTAAATACTGTGTATCATAGTGCATTGAGATTTGTAACAACCAGTAAATCTCTCACTCACCACTGCACCCTATATTTGAGAATTGGTTGGCCTTCTTTAGGTCAGCGGAAACTGAATCACTGGTAAATTTTTACTTATAAAGCGATCTTGGGACAGCTCCCTTTTTACTTAAGTAAATACATTGTGAAGCAGACAAGTGTTCAGAAAAGTCTTTCCGCCCCATACTGACGGAACAAGCTGCAGAAAGACTGAAATAAGAGAAACACGCTTCTTTAATTTTATTTAAAGTCAGGTTGCAGTCAGTGCTGGACAATTTACTTGGAGGCTGTAAATGCGCTGACTGGTAATTTATTATAATTTTTTTTATAGTATATATGAGTGCGTATGAAATGTGCTGTCATTTTGGCCAGGTCTCTCTTGCAAAAGAGATTATTAATTACAGTGAGACTTGGTTAAAGGTTAAATAAATAAAAAATAAAATGTGTAAGGGTGGACTTCAAAAGAATAATACTCAGTGTGTATAGTAACATGCAAAGGAGTATACACATTTTCTCCACCTTTGTGTACCTACAGTATTCAAGAAACAAGGTTAACATGGAGTGAATGCAGTTCTGAATAGTACAGATCAGGGCCACATGATTTCATTCTGTTAAAGTCATCCTTTTATCAAGTGTTAATTCACTGAACTTTCTATTTTTCAATTACAAAAATAGATTGAATAATAATCTGTCTTGTATGGTTTGTTAAACTTTAAAATCAATGCTTTGTTTGGGATAAAAAAAACATGTGAAAATCTCTTATAGTGTAAATCTGTTACAGTGGAATTACCTTTTACAATCCTGACTAGAATATAACTAGAATAACTGAGAATCTTCTGAGTGCAACCTTCCATAGCTCCTGTAATTACTAAGCAATACTACGTATTCCAGAGGGAACATTAGATACTATATTGTAAGAAGAAATTACATTTTAAAATAATGAACAACTTCCGAGACCTTGTGAACCATGGCTTTCAACATTTTTTATTTCATTGAGAGTATCTAGTGTTAACTTTTCTATGGACCAACAAGCTACATTTTCTGAGGGATCAGGAATGAATATATTCTCTGATAATGGAATCAGTTCTTACCTGTACTGAATAAAATTT
Source organism: Esox masquinongy (assembly GCA_016801175.1). Lineage (NCBI taxonomy): Eukaryota > Metazoa > Chordata > Actinopteri > Esociformes > Esocidae > Esox > Esox masquinongy. The sequence goes on from JACXGI010004120.1 coordinate 50,639, forward strand.
TATTCAATGGAGGATAACTGTTTTGCCAATTCAATAAGGAAATATTTAATTACCACCTAGGTTCAAAATCTCCCCAAATGTTCCAATTCAGCCACATGGAATAATTCCAAAGTTTAAGGATTCCAAAGTTGGGTCGCTGTGTAAAATGGAAATAAAAACAGAATGCAATGGTGTACAAATGATTTAAACCCTATATTTAATAGAAAATAGTAGAAAGACAACATATCAAATGTTGAAGCTGAGAAATGTTATTCTTTCTTGAAAAATACATACCCATTTTGAATTTGATGCCAGCGACACGTTTCAAAAAGGTTGGAACAGGGGTAACATGTTTACCACTGTGTTGCATCACCTATTATTTAACAATACTCTGTAAGCATTTGGGAACTGAGGAGACCAATTGCTGTAGATTTGAAAGTGGAATGTATTCCATTCTTGCTTAACAGATCGTGGTCTCCTTTGTCATATTTTTCGTTTCATAATGCGCCAAATGTTTTCAATGGGTGACAGGTCTGGACTGCAGGCAGGCCAGTTTAGCACCTGGACTCTTTTACTACAGAGCCATGCTGTTGTAATACGTGCAGAATGTGGTTTAGCATTGTCTTGCTGAAATAAGCAAGGTCTTCCCTGAAAATACATTGTCTGGATGGCAGCATATGTGGCTCCAAAACCTGTATATATTGTTCAGCATTAATGGTGCCTTCACATATGTGCAAGTCATCTATGCCATGTGCACTAATGCACCCCCATAACATCATGGATGCTAGCTTTGAACTGTGCGCTGATCAGAAGCCGGATGGTCCCTCTCCTCTTTAATCCGGAGACCACGGTGTCCCTGATTCCCAAAAAGAATTAAACATTTTGATTTGTCACACCACAGGACAGTTTTCCACTTCGCATCAGTCCATCTCAAATGAGCTCGGGCCCAGAGAATGCAGCAGAGTTTCTGGATCTTTTTTATATCTGGTTTCTTCTTTGCGTGGTAGAGTTTTAACTTGCATTTGTGGATGCAGCGACCCACTGTGTTCACAGACATTGGTTTTCAGAAGTGTTCCTGAGCTCATGCAGTGATTTCCACTACAGACACTACTGTTTTTAATGCATTGCCGCCTGAGGGCCCGAAGATCATGGCCATCCAATTTTGGTTTTCGGCCTTGTTCCTTGCATAGAGATTTCTCCGGATTCTCTGATTCTTTTAGTAATATTATGTACCATAGATAATGAGATCCCCAAACCCTTTGCAATTTTACAATGAGAGATGTTATTCTTAAACTGTTTGCACTATTTGCCCACACAGTCTTTCACAGAGTGGTTAAACCCTTTCTCACTTCTGACAGGCCCATCCTCTCTGGAATGATCTTTTAATACCCAATCATGTTACTGGCCTGTTGCCATTTTACCTAATTAATTGTGTGATATTTCACCAGGTTTAGTTTTTTAGCAACTTTTCCAGTCTTATGTTGCCTCTGTCCCAACTTTTTTGAAATGTGTTACTGGCATCAAATTCAAAATGGGCATGTATTTTTACAAAAAAAAACATTTCTCTGTTTCAACATATGTTGTCGTTCTACTATTTTCAATTAAATACAGGCAATAATAATTTGCTGTTTTTATTTGTATTTTACAGTGTCCCAACTTTTTTAGAAACCGGGTTGTATTACAGACCTATAAGAGCATGAACTAATAAGGATTAGACAATCGAATGAGTCGTTATCAGGAAAGTGCTGCTTTGAAAAAGTAGTAATGTCTTGTGGAAATTGCAAGAAATTCACTACCACCACCAACCTGCTACTATGCTCCTTGGAATTACCATAATACATTCAGATGGCACTGTGAGATCATCATCATGGTTGGAATAGCCTTATTGATCTTCATACCCACTAAGCAACGGATAAGTTGATTGTAAACAATATGCATTATTCAGCTGCTCTTTAGACATCAGGCAGATGTAAATATGCCTAATCCATTCTGCAGCTGTAGACATACAGGGAATGAAATGACCTTGAAACTGCTCTGCACATCCGCATGGAGGACTTGGGCTTGAAGGTCAAGTAAACACTTCCCTAAATGGAAATCACTGCGAAGGGTTAACAAAAATAATGTAAAAGAAAACGGAGAGGCAAACTGAGAAATATCACACTGGCTTACACAGAAACACACAAACACACAAAACTTGTAGGTTATACAGTGCATGATTATTCATAGAATGTTTTCTCTCCCCTCATGTCTATTGATTCTTCCTTCATGATGTCTGCAAAGTATTCCAAAGCTCAGACCCAAAATGTAGTATTGGACCAGGCCAGACAGCACCAGAATAGAGAGACCATTCAAAAACAATCTACATTTCTGATCCAGTTTAAAATGCAAAGCTCCAATGTAAATGCACAATCCAACCTGGACGAGGCACATTCTTGCATGCATTTTTTATTTATATTAATTAACAATGAACTGCTTTTTTTACTTCAACACTGTCTAATTTACAGTTTTAATAGTTACTGCTTCAAATGTGCTTTTGTATGAGGCAGGAACAATATTTGTGTGGCTGTAAGAGAAGAGAAACACAGACAGTTGAATGCCTACAAGCAGTAGGAAAGCAGCAGGTGGCCACGGTGTGTTACTGACCTCCTGCTGGGTGGCGGTAAACAATAGCGATTCACCATGTAGAGACTAACTAAAATCAGTGGCCAACATTCTGGTCAGAGGTGACATACAGTCAGACACCTATTTCAGCTGTTATCCTTCAGCGTGTTCCCTCAGTAAAAAGAGGGAGGTTTTAAATGAAATCCAGCCTTTTTAAAATAACAGTTTCAGTTACCTAGTAACATTTTGGACAACACATACCATTACAGATCCCCCACTATGTTTAACAGTTAGAGGCAGATATTGTGGACTGAACACTTCCTTTGTCTTCTCCAAATGTAAACCCATCTGGATGTAGGAACTAGGGTGAAAGTTGACTTAGACCATATTACTGTCATCCATTGCTCGTTGGTCATGGTTTTTGCTCCTTGACACCAAGTTGTGTCGTTGCTATACATGGTTTTTGTGTGCAGCCCTTGTATACATGCAGTTTCCAAATGGCAGACCAGACATAAATACCAGCTTTGAGATGTTCATGATCAACAGTTTTTGTTAAGACTGGGTGACAGAGGTGCTTGTTCAATTCTGTGGTAATTTTAGAGGCTGTGTGTTTCAGGCATTGAGCAACGATACTATTAACAGTCAATCTATCCCTGCCGACTTGCTCCCACTCTTCCTCTTTTCTGATGCAATTTGTCAATGTTCAGAATATGTTGTCATGATTTTTGAGTGTTCCCTTTGACACATTGAATAATTTTGGAGTCCTATCCTGCCCACCTCCTGGGCATTGGTTCCGGGGCTGCATCTCAAGCCAGCCCTTCCAGTCTTTTCCTGTTTTTGGGGCTGGCAGTTGGGGCCAGTAGTTTTTGTTGCTTATGGAACGCTACTTCCATGGCTCTGTAGGTTTTGGCAGAGCTCCAGGATCAGCGGCTGCCATCTTTGAACTCGCCTGCCTCCCCCCCTTTCTCATCTGTTTCGCGGCTGAAGCCACACCTTCAGGGGGGGTGCAGTCACGACCTGGCATGGCAGGCCTGCTTGTTGTTATAGCCCTCACCTGTGTTCCTTATCAGCGCTCTGCCTCCTATCAGGTTCGTCCTTCTCTAGTGTATCTTGTTGGTCATTGCTTGGATCCCGTTCCTTTGTAACATTGTTCTATTCTTGTCTGGTAAAAGTTTTGTTACATTTTAGTTCTTGTTTTATTAAAAGTTATCCACTCGGCCTGTGCACTGCCTTCTACAAGCATGTTACAACTTTCAAGGTACCAATATTTACTTCAATAAAAGTCTAAAGAATACATCACCAAACAAGTATACAACGTGGTGAAAGCATAAGCTTTTCAAGCAAAAATATAACGTATACGTCGTGACAGGGAGAGACACAGGGAATGGACACAGTGCCAGTTTACTGGGCCCTGGAAGGCATTTAATAACAAAAAGTGTAAGTAAGTAAACCAAAACTGAAAAATCTGGGGGCAGGGAACAGCATCCCACTCTTCTTAAGTCCACTCCCTGCTGCCCGGAGCTGCTTTGTTGAAGCCCTTTCATCCTCCCCCTGACAAGGCCACATTGGGGGCAAGTGTGCCTCATCAATGGGTGGCAGGCGAGATGCGTTCAGAGCTATCGGCTTGGCTGCGTTCAAGAGCCCCATTTTGCAGCCTCCGGGCGAGGTGGTTCTCCCTGGCACTGATACAGCAGAGGGGGCATTTGCACCCCTATACATATACTATACTATATATACTATTATACATGCACTGTATACTGTATTTATTTATTATTATTATTGTTTCCATGTAGTTCAGTTGGCAGAACATGGTGCTCTCAACACCAGGGTTGTGGGATTGATTCCTATGTGGTGCAAGTTTGAGAAAATGTATGCACTCACCATAGTACTTTTGTTTCTGTAAGACTGTCTGCTAAATGATGTAAATATTAAAAGTAAATAATTATCCATCAAATCCATAACCATTATGGATGTACTGTAGCAGATATCATAAATGCACACTGACAATTGTAATGGGAAATCACTTATAGATAAACAAGACTTTACAGAGACATCTCAAAATAATCCCAGGCAAATTGCATGCAGTATGAAAACCTTTCCTAAGAAACGCTGTTTCATTGCCTGTCCCTTTACTAGACCCCACTATGAGTGGAATAACTATGTGAGCCCTTTCAAAAAACTACAGACAACAAAACACTAAGTGAAAAAACAAACTGTGTGAGCCCTTTCTAAAAGCTACAAACATAACTGACTGAAATTCACAGTCTATGAGCCAACTAAAATTTGTGAAATAAATTCTGCACTCAAAAATTCTTTATAACAAAAGCCTTTTGATAATGAGGACAATACTTTATATTTAAATGCTCACAATGAACTTCTATTAAATCCTTCATTACTTTCTTTTGATACCTGTGTTTGTGGAATTATAGCTCATAGTTTGTTTTACCTATGGCCTACAGGTGCTGGTCATATAATTAGAATATCATCAAAAAGTTTATTTATTTCAGTAATTCCATTCAAAAAGTGAAACTTGGATATTATATTCATTCATTACACACAGACTGATATATTTCAAATGTTTATTTCATTTAATTGTGATGATTAAAACTGAAAACTAATGAAAATCCCAAATTCAATATCTCTGAAAATTTGTATATTACTAAAGACCAATACAAAAAAAGAATTTTTAGAAATGTTGGCCAACTGAAAAGTATGAACATGAAAAGTATGAGCATGTACAGCACTCAATACTTAGTTGGGGCTCCTTTTGCCTGAATTACTGCAGCAATGCGGTGTGGCATGGAGTCGATCAGTCTGTGGCACTGCTCAGGTGTTCTGAGAGCCCAGGTTGCTCTGATAGTGGCCTTCAGCTCTTCTGCATTGTTGGGTCTGGCGTATTGCATCTTCCTCTTCACAATACCCCATAGATTTTCTATAGGGTTAAGGTCAGGCGAGTTTGCTGGCCAATTAAGAACAGGGATACCATGGTCCTTAAACCAGGTACTGGTAGCTTTGGCACTGTGTGCAGGTGCCAA
>JACXGI010004121.1:0-12797 GCA_016801175.1 Esox masquinongy
CAGTGTTGTTTTTGCGCCAAACATACCTTTTGGAATTATGGCCAAAAAGTTCAACCTTGGTTTCATCAGACCATAACACATTTTCCCACGTGCTTTTGGGGGACTTGATGTTTGTTTTTGCAAACTTCAGCCGGGCTTGGATGTTTTTCTTTGTAAGAAAAGGCTTCCGTCTTGCCACCCTACCCCATAGCCCATTCATGTGAAGAATACGGGAGATTGTTGTCACATGTAGCACACAGCCAGTACTTGCCAGAAATTCCTGCAGTTCCTTTAATGTTGCTGTAGGCCTCTTGATAGCCTCCCTGACCAGTTTTCTTCTCGTCTTTTTATCAATTTTGGAGGGACTTCCAGTTCTTGGTAATATCTCTGTTGTGCCATACTTTCTCCACTTGATGATGACTGTCTTCACTGTGTTCCATGGTATATCTAATGCTTTGGAAATTCTTTTGTACCCTTCTCCTGACTGATATCTTTCAACAATGAGATCCCTCTAAAGCTTTGGAAGCTCTCTGCAGACCATGGCTTTTGCTCTGAGATGCAACTAAGAAAATGTCAGAAAAATCCTACTAGAACAGCTGAACTTAATTTGTGATTAATCAGAGTCACTTTAAATGATGGCAGGTGTGTAATGACTTCTATTTAACATGAGTTTGAATGTGATTGGTTAATTCTGAACACAGCCACATCCCCAGTTATAAGAGGGTGTGCACACTTATGCAACCATGTTACCAAGGTTTTTATTTTTCCCCCCCTCGAAGATTTTTGTTTGTTTTTCAATTGAATTGTTCTCATTATAGGTCACATTAAAAGTGGAAAAAGTTCTGACATGATTTATCTTTGTCTCATTCTTTTACATCGCATAACCTGGCAATGTCACAGGGGTGTGTAGACTTTTTATATCCACTGTAGGTCCCCGACCGCACTCTATGAAAATGGGGTAAATCCTGGCAATTAGCAAATAATAGAAATTCAAATAAAATTACAAACCGCACAAACCTAACATAGGTACTGTAGTTAAACGTTCAAATTACAGATAATATATTTTGTCTTTCTCGACGAAGACCAGGCCCCGGGCCTTCCGTCGAGTAAGCTGTTAGAAATACAGTCAATAGTCTGGTTAATTTGCTAGGTATGTATGTGTATAAATATTTCTATATAATGTTTTACTAGGGTTAGTTGTCTAGTTACAATGTGCTTAATATTGCTTTCTGTATGTAACAACGGTACCCAGTAAGATAGAAAGCTGTAACACAAAACAACTCGTTACCAAACGTACTGCTAGCTAATACTGTAAGCTCTTAGTTGACTCTTACCTTGATTTGTAGTAACAAAATTACTTGGACTGCCTTGAACTGTTGTTGCGTTTTCAGTAGCCATTTCCATGGCTTGGCGAGTTGAATAGAAATTGCTGGAATGCATTCTCAATGCTTTACTGAAATGTTAGACTTTGATTACAACCACCAGTAAAACACAATTGCAAAGTAAAACGTTCTCGTGAGTTTAAAAAAGAAGCAGGGTTGTAGTGATCTCCAATCCTCTTAATTTCACTGGTCATTGAAAATCGTCACGCCCTCACTCCTGGTTTTTTCGCCAGATTGGGTTATTTAGTTTTCCATCACTACGCCCCTCCTACTTCCATTAATTTGATTGGCCATTCGAAACATATAGTCTGTGCCTAGACCATCACCGTCCAGTTTTGAGCCATCTTTCATTTATTTAACACCTTAAACGTAATTTGTTACGTCAAGTCGCTATAATGTCGAAACACAAGACAGATGATTGCCAACAGAGAAACTGGCTAATGCAGCTGTGTGCACAAAGTGCAAAGAGGTTTGTGGACACAAACTAAAACAAAAGCAGAGAGGAAATCCATAGAGACTGAAAAGAGTGAGAATAACCAACTGACCAGTGTTTCATTTGCAATCTCATATTATTTGCCTTCCCCGTAAAAAGCTATTTGTCATATCAAATGAAGATAGAGAGAATCTGCATAAGGTTTTCACATTATTATATCCATTGAGTAACCAAACTTTTGCACACCTGTAGATCGACCGGTGCGTTGGAGAAGACCAAAGGTCGATTCAAGTAAACAAAAGAACTCCCATTTCAGAACTACAACGTTCCAGTACCAACTTTAGGTTGCCTGCTGAGTGTAAACTGTTGAAATCTTGGTACCAAAACCTAAATTCTTATTGCATGTTATGCAGACTGTGTGCGGGAGTTATTTTGTTTACGTTATTATATCCAAACAAGGATCTTGGTAAATGCAAGGTCTATTTCAAACAAAACTTCTATCTTGAATTATTTATTTTTATCCCGTAAATTAGATTCACAGGATAAAAATAAATTGTTTATTAGATTGTTTATGTCTGAGACATGGCTTAACGTCGGTGAGTTAAGCCCTCTTTCGGAACTTTCTCCAAGTGACTGTGACTTTTTTAGTTCCCCCAGAATCGATAGTTGTGGTGGAGGATTAGTTTTTTTTTTAATCGTTTTAAGTGCTGTACTATGTCAGTTGAAACTGTCCAGTCCATAGCTATGTGCAATTGTATATAGACTTCCTAAATACAATAAGAATTTTATTCAAGATTTTTCAGCCTTATCTTCTATTGTACCTACTTCTGATAATCTTCTGATTACTGGCGATTTTAACATTCATGTTTGCAGTCCATCTAAGCCTATGGTTAGAGTTTTTACAACTTGTTGACTCATTTAATCTCACTTAGTCTGTTATGGAACCTACTCACCAGCGCGGTGTTTGTCTGATCATAAACCTGTTGTTTTTAATCCACACTATGTTTAATTCCACTTGCTCTGGAATCCTGGACTCTGTTGTTCCTTTCAAAAAGAGGGGAGCAAAAGCTAGAGCTCAGCCTTGGCTGAATAATGTCACCCATACTCTCAGACAGGAGTGCAGAATAGCAGAAAGAAAATGGAAAAAGGACAAGTTGCAAGTGCCATATGAAATTCTGAGACATTGTTTAATTCAATATCAGCTCTCTGTTAAAACAGCAAGAGCTAAATATTTCTCTGAAATGATCTCAAACAACTCTAATAATCATAAAGTCTTCTTCAGTACGATAAACAAAGTTTTAGACACGGTTGCTATTGCCTTTCCTGATGCAACTCCTAAGACTTGTGAATACTTCCTGACCTTCTTCACTGGCAAAATTGATACCATAAGATCTTGCATCTTACCTCCAGATCACAACCCCTCTGATTTAGCCACGTTCTGCTCTTTTTAACCAGTTTGAACTTGTATCTCTTTCACATGTGATAGACATAGTCTCATACATGAAGCATACTACCTGCCCACAGGAAATTGTTCCCTCACGTCTTTTTAAAGAAGTGCTGGACACTATTTCAGTTTATTGTCCATAATAAATATCTTCCTCATCAATTGCACTGTCCCGTCCTGTTTTGAACATGCAGTGGTCCAGACCCTTATTAAAAAGCCTAATCTAGACTTAAATGTTCTTAATAATTTTCATCCCATTAATGAAAATTTCATTAATATCAAATGTTCTAGAGAAAGTTATTTTTCCCAGCTTTCTTTTTAAATGAAAACCATAATCTGGATAGATCTCAGTCAGGTTTTAGGGCATGCCATAAATCTGAGTCAGCTCTTTTGTGTTAAATGATTTATTGTTGTTTAAGGACAATGGAAATTGCGCTATTTTAATTCCGCTTGATCGTAGTGCTGCCTCTGACACGATTGATCATGCCATTCTTGTAGATCGTCTTAAGCTAGAAGTTGGCATTCACGGTACTGCCCTTAAGATGTTTACATCATATTTGAGAAGTAGGACAATTTTTCTGTAAACATCAGGAATTTCTCCTGCTCCTCTGCATCAATCACCTGGGGGGTACCTCAAGGCTCTGGCCTAGGCCCTATCTTTTCATTTTATATGCTTCCCTTGGGCTCCATCTTTCAGAAACAGAACTCTTACCACTGATATGCCGATGACACACAGTTGTACCTTCCACTGAATCTTGGTGACAACAAATCTCTGAAATCACTCTTTGATTGTCTTAGACACATAAAATGCTGGCTAGCTAATCCTGGCCATTGCCAAATGGAAACCCATTCTTACTTTCAAAGATTTGGAGACAGTTATTCATGCGTTCATTTCCTCCTGTCTGGACTATTGTAACTCTTTGTATATGGGAGTCTGTCAGTCTTCATTGTCTCGCCTTCAGCTTGTCTAAAATGCAGCTGCTAGGCTTTTAACTGGTAAAAAGAAGAGAGCATCACCTTTATTAGTGGCCTCTCTCCACTGGCTACCTGTTTAATATAGGATTGATTTTAAGGTTCTTTTATTTGTTTCTAATGCACTGCATGGATCATCAGCACCCTCCTATATTTCTGACCTCCTTAGCCACCACTCTTCCTTAAGGACCCTTAGGTCTTCCAACCAACTGCTTTTTTGTGCTCCACGGTCCCGATTATAGTTTAATCCCTTGGGTGCCGGGGAGGACTGATCTGCCTAAAAATCCTGTAAAAATAAAAGTTCTTCAAAACAGTTTATGATAGCGAGAATCAGTTTTCTTTGCTGTTTTCCTGAGATTACGCTGAAAAGAGCCGTATGCGTTTTGTTTATGTGGGGCATTTCCTGGTAGCCCTAGTGCACCTGACCAATGGATGGGCTGTTGCTTGGCAGTATCCAATGCACAATCGACCAATGGAAGGATGTTGCTATGCAAAATATTTTCTTTTACCAAATCAGGGGAAGGTAACTGTTATGTATTCTAGCAAATGAAAAGTTGGGGGGTGGGACATAATGAGTTTCGTTTTCTGTTAGTGCTCAGTGACTAGAACACAATCAGTGGCCTGATATCAATGATAAATAGAAAAATAATAATAGGTGTCATAAACTTATTGGACTGCTTGCACAAAAGGTGAATTATTTCATTGTTCACATTTATTGTGATACAATTCATACTTGTGTAAGAAAAAGGGGTTGCAAAGAACATTTGTATTGGGAGAAATGTTCCGAATTGTTGTGTTGTGGTCAGAATTCAATGATATATAGAAAAAATCTGATTTTGCTTTTAAAAATTATTTACTTTATTGTGCATTTTTCACTCAATACCTTGTATGTACATTAACATGCATGCTTATATAAGCTGAGGTTATTTAGAATCATTTGATGCCAAATACATGATGAGCCATAAAGATTACATATTGTTTATAAGCCCAAATGTAAAAGTAGGGGAAAACCGAAAACAAAGCTTAGGCCCCCAAGGAGACTGTGCCTTTTCTGTTGCTGCTCCAAAGTTGTGGAATAGCTAACCTTTATGTATTAGGTCTTCCACTAGTAGCGACATTTTTAAATCACACCTTAACACCTATCTTTTTTCTTCAGCATTTGAGTCTGCAAATGGGTAGGAAGTTGTGTTTATATCTGGCATGCCCTATGTAAATATGCTTAGTTAGCTATATGTTTTATGTATGGTTTTCTTTTTGCTGTCCTAGGCACTTCATTGTACAGCACTTTGGTTGATACTTGTTGTTTTTAAATATGCTTTATAAATAAATGACTTCATTTGAAGAACGGAGAGCCTTCTCTTTGCTCTACGCATTTGCCAACGCTTGTGCATAGTCAGCCTGTTCTGTCATGTCCCTGTTGGGGCTTATGCCGGCGGACCATGCTGTGGTTCCCTTGGGCCTACTGCACATGTGCAACCTACAACACTGGTTTGCACCCAGGGGGTGGACCCGGTGTGTCATCACCGTCGCAGATAGCCACTTTGGCGACGCAACTGTGGCTATGGGCACACACTAACCTTCGCTCTCTGACAGGAGTGCACATTCTGGGCTGTCTGAACGTTCGGGCAGACGTAGTGTCTCAAGGGGGCCCTCGGGACAATGATTGGTGTTTGCACCCAGACATCGTCTCTCTCATTTGGAGGAGGTTTGGGAAAGCCCATGTGGACCTGTTCACATTGAGAAAGAACACCTCTGCAGACACAGGACGACCCGCCATTGGGGGACAGATGCGTTCGCACACCGCCCGTGGCCTCGGGGTCTACTATACGCCTTCCCGCCGCACATGTGCATTGAACACCTGTTGGCACGGATAAGGACGGATCAACTGAATGTGATTCTAATTGCCCCGCACCGCCTGGGGTCGGTGTGGTATCCGGAGATGATACAGTTGCTGTCAAGGGTGCCGTGGCTGATTCCTCATCGACGGGATGCGCTACCCCGGGGGAGGCTTGATCGAACGCCCTCTGTCTATTTGGTTCATGAACCGAAGAGATTAGCGTGCCGGTGCCTGTCTGCTGGCATTATTCACACCATTATGGGTGCTAGAGCCAGCTCAACCTCTAAGTTGTACCCCAACAGATGGTTGTTGTTCAAGCATTGGTGCGACAAGGAGTCTGCGGACCCGGTGTGTTGCCCCGTGGAAAAGATACTCTCTTTTTTTGCAGTATATTTTCGAAATGCAGCGATCGTTGTTGACTGTCGGGTTATGCATCGGCGATACCGGCGTGTCACAAGGGAATAGGAGGGAGGTTTGTGTTCAGCCATCCCCTAGTTAAATGTTTCCTACTTGGCACACGCCGGCTCCGTCCTGTGGTCAGAGTGGCCACGCTTTTAGCGATTATTTTGGCACTTTGTTCTGCTAAGTGCATGAGTGATCTCTGCGCTCTCTCCACTCGCCCTGATTGCTTGTTCATCAACGGTGATCTAAGCAAGCCTACCTTACAGCTGAACCCCAAGTTTGTTTGTGCCTAAGATCAGTACGTGTTCTTAGAGCTTGTGTGATCGAACTGCAGGCTTTCTTTCCCCCTCTACACAATGATGCTGAGAAGAGGAGACACAGTCTGTGTCTCATTTGTGCTGTGGCACATTAAGTGGATCGTACGAAATCGATCAGGTCATTCACTCTCTACATAAACAATATCGGTGATGAGATAAGAAAGTGTAAAATTCATCTACATGCTGACGACACTCATGCACTCTATTGTTTCGGCGGCTAACCAAGCATTATTGTAGCTGGAGACAGATACTACAAGCGTCTTTTTTACAACTTAAACTGGTTTTAAATGCCAAGAAAACTAATTTTATGATTATCCATTGGTCCAAATAGCTGGTTGAAAATACACTTGCACTCGAATGCTCAGATGGCTCTCAAAGTCTCTGCATATAAATACTTGGGGATATGGCTGGATGATAAACTGTCTTTTAAAATACATGTTGATGAACTCTGTAAAAGACAAATAGAGGACGCCAAGCGTAGAAACATGACATGTTTGTCCTCCACAAATGGAAAATAAATTGTGCAAGCTACTTTTATGTTGGTTATAGATTATGGGGATATTATCTACATGCCCGCTATGGCATCCACACATTTATCTGATGACTGTAGTCGTCCCCTATATGCAGGGTTGGGTAGGTTACTTTTTAAATGTAATCCATTAGAGTTACAAGTTACCTGTCCACATTTGTAATCAGTAACGTAACTTTTAGATTACTCAAAATCAGTAACATAATCTGATTACTTTGAATTACTTTTAGATTACTTTCATATTAAGAGGCATTAGAAAACAAACAGGAATAGCCTATAACCAGTTGAACACCCTTTGCGGGATCAGTCAGTGTTTGAGTTTACATAGCTGGCCAAAAACGGAATTTGCATTTTAACTTATGGGTTTTGTACAGCGCCTTTGGAAAGGGTTTCTAAACCATTGCTTTCTACTTAAATATGATTGGGCTACATCTCTACATTACACGCTAAAGGTCTGTCAGATATTCCCAATAACCCTTGATCTTCCAGAATCTGGCTGTTTATCTGAACATAACCCAAAATAGAAGGATGTGTTAACCTTTTCTGTTATTTATTTAAAACATTGTTCAAAACATTGTTGAAAAATAAATGGCAATTTCTCAAAAGGGGTATTGACATTGTTGTATATAAAAATCAAGATATCCGCAGCTTTTCGCGTGTATAGTTGTGTGATGTTTTGCTCCACAACAACCAACATTGTCAAAACGTTGCAGAAACCCCAGGCACACGAACGCACGTTTGCAATCGTAAACACCCGCACACAAATACGTTTTACCCGCGCGAATGCGACATGATTATTAGGGCCACCAGCAATTGATTTTCAAATCGCAAATTATAGAAATAAACTGTGATTATACACCTGCACTCTTAGTTTAAAGTCAATGTCGTCAGCAGTCAATGGATGCAATATTCTGAGATGCAAAGCAAGCAGAATCACATGGCCTACCTGTATGGACGGAGTTGAGGTGGTTGCTCAAATCCATTATTATCATCCTTCGGCAGAGTGCTTCCCAACACACCTTTTCTCCTTAAATATCGTGATTAATTCCATATAATGTTTTATCTTGAAGGCAGCCCATGTTACAGCTATCTAACAAATAGATGCCTAATCTCAAAAACATTTCCTGTCTTGAGTTTTTCAGTGCAACTCTTCTCGGCTGTGTTGTTCGGTGTATTTGACAAATAAACCTTGAAACTTGAACAATATATTATATAACACTTCAACTAATATATAACACGATCGAGGTAGGCCTATAGCGAGAAAGATGCGTCGAGTAGATAACTAAATTACCTTTAAATGAGTCGGCTAATATAGATACACTGTTTTTACCAATTAAACTAGCGCTTCTTCAGTCCGTAAACTGCTTATGCGCGTCCACGTTTTCGCGCATGATGATCACACACAACAACCAAGGCGCTCAATTGTTATTTTGGTTCAAATAACGATGTTTTTAAAACATTAAATAAAAAAACCAAGCATACAGCCTGTCAATTATTTCGCGCACCTATTCTTTTTCAATTGAAATAATCCAAAAGTAATCATAATTTTTTTCAAAAGTATCTGTAATCCGATTACATTATTTTAGTTGGTAACGTAACGGATTACAGTTACTGTTTTTTGGAATTCCGTTACTCCCCAACTCTGCCTATATGTGACTGATGTCAATTGTGCGGACTTTTGGCTCCATCATGTGACTGCTTGTGTGTGCTGCTTCGTTTTCAGTATGTTCTGAATTGCTTGTGCTATTCTCTCCCCCCTCGTCTATCTGTTAGTAGAGCGTGAGTGTGTGTGGGTTGTTTATTGTGTGCGTCACTACAGTCATCTTTTATGTAGGACAGACTTAGATTGGAGGGTCCTCATTCCCCATTGTGCGGCCGTGTATAGGTACTGCTTCGTTTTCAGTTGTTCTGAATCCTGTGCTAGGGCAAAAATAAAAATGTGCACCCCTTTGGTTCCCGAGGACCAGGATTGGGATACACTGCTGTAGCCAGTACAACAGGCTCCTCCTATCCCCCTCTGCCCTATTCATTGATAGTGTGCGAGTGTGCGTGGTTTGTTGTTTCTAGGGCTGTGTGCTACATAATTCGTCCCGGTTTGACTGTAACGTT
Source organism: Esox masquinongy (assembly GCA_016801175.1). Classification (NCBI taxonomy): domain Eukaryota; kingdom Metazoa; phylum Chordata; class Actinopteri; order Esociformes; family Esocidae; genus Esox; species Esox masquinongy. The sequence goes on from JACXGI010004121.1 coordinate 9,405, forward strand.
GTTGTCTTATGCGTGCCATGTCTGGGTATTTTTTGGGCCTGGGAGGAAGCACATCTCTGGCTCGCTTGCTCTGCTGTAAGCCACTAGGAGTGAAGCCCTCTAGGGGGCGGAGCTCCCAGGCATATAACGAAGATTACTGGGAATGTAACTCCAGTGATATCACTGAGTGGAGCGGAGCCCCCTAGACTTCGTGCCCTGCCGGCCCCCGTCATTCTCACTGAAAGAATTGTCGGGAGGCTGAGTAAAGGGGCACGCTCAGTTATATAGGTGCAGGTGTGCTACGATTCGCAGCTATGTGCGTTATTAATTTTCAGTACGGCAGCAGATGCAGCGGGCAGAGATGGGCAAAGATACAACAAAATGTATTTTAAAATAGGATACCAAATACCTTAATTTTTAGTGTATCAAAATAAACTACAAAATACAGCAGCCAAAATTCAAAATTAACTACTGTATTTTATAGTTTAAAAATAGTAAAACTACTTAATACAAGAGAGCATGAAATAATTTTGCATCGGCCTATTTGATCTATCCCTTCACCAGTACACTGACTCAGTTGATAAAATAGACAATGTTTGATAGCAACAGTTTTTCTCTGCCTAACGAGTCATGCGATAAATCTGACATATGCAACCAGTTAACAGATCAAATATTCACATAACCCTGTGATCACCAAGATGGTTAGTTTTAAAATAACCAACAGTTTAATGTTTAACTAACAGTTTGCTAATGACTAATAATTTTATCCTAATTCAGTTACTCGGTGTTTGGCATTGAAGGGCCTACTTTGCATCAGCAACACTGACTCAACGACAAACAAGTAATTCATAAGAATACAACTGATGGCACTATAATCATTTGATTGTTAATCATAAATATAATAATAACTTATGTGTCAGGCAGTCATTCATGCAATGGTATGCAAATCATGATCCTACTAAACAGATACTTCCATTAGGGTACAATCTTGTACCCCATCTCGTATCTTCGTGCACAACCAACTGTCACGGTTCTGATGAGGCAGGACATGAGGCGCAGAGCTGGGGAACATCCTTTTAATGTCTCCTTATTCCAAACTCAATGAACAGGAAAACAACAAAAGGCGAGAACAGCCGTGAACTAAAGAGTGGCAAACACACAGCAAGTGCCAAACAATGACAACTAAGGGGACACATAGGGCAACTTAAATAGGATCCCCAAACAGAAGCAATAGGGAGCAGCTGCCTCTGATTGGGGATGATAAAACAGCAATGCACATAGCACCTCTGCAGTCAGGCTCTGACTGTGGCCTCCAGGCACATAGAGATGGCTAGAGGCACGCCAGCCAGGACCTGACACTGACGAAATCTTAACATAGGCTGAAAGTAGCAAGCTAACGTTAACTGTGAGGGCTGCAACTCGGGTCAAATAGTTAGCTAGAACATTAAACAATCAAACAATTTAGCCTAGGTTACTCAAACGAACACTAAAACTTAACATGAACTGTTAAAAATTGTAGCAATTTATGCTAAAAATCTATGAAAAGCTGGCATTCTACACGTTTCTCACCTTGACCTTCTTCGGGTATGTATTTATTTTCTGTTCTGATCACAAGTCTGGGCAAATTACTGAGTAGGCACCAATCAGAGGTAGCATTTTTATGATGTCATCATGTAGACTTCTCGCAAAGTATTTTACAGTATTTTGAACTACAAAATACAAAACACTAAAGTAATTTGATACATAATATGAAGCCATTTTCATCAACCCTATCAAATACAAATTACAAAATCCTATTTTCTATTAGAAATACGTATTTTAAATACATGTATCATAAATACTGCCCATCCCTGGCAGCGAGGATGAACTACTAGGAGCAAATCCCTCTAGGGGGCTTCACTCCACTCATATAACTGGTGTTACATTGCCAGTAACCTTCGTTCTTTGTTGTCCTTTCCCAGTATGCAAAGCAATATGTTTTTCATAGACGTTGTGCCAGTGTTGAGAACACGCTGTGTCTGCATATTAAAACAGGAATGCCATAATCGGCGTTAAGCATGCAATCATGAAACCATTTCCTTGTTAGAAAAAGGAGCAAAACAACACATAGGCATACTCATAGTCTAATCATCCACATGGACTGTTCCCTACATTTGGTTGCAGCAACTCCTCCAACACGATTTGTTCCACTCACTATTTTCGCTAAGAGAAAATCTCCCTAAACTGAATATTGAATATTTAGAGAAATTAGTTCACGATTAAGGTACTTCTGTAATTCTGCAGCACCATAAAGGTTGTTGTTTTTTAGCTTTTCATGCCTTTTTTCCACTATATATTGCGCTATATACACAATAGGGATATGGCGAACACAAAGAGGGACTGATCGAATATCCAATAGAAAGTTGATATAGAAGTAAGGTACAGTTGTGCTCAGAAGTTTGCATACCCTTGGAGAATTGGTAATATACAGGTGCTGGTCATATAATTAGAATATCATCAAAAAGTTGATTTATTTCAGTAATTCCATTCAAAAGTGAAACTTGTATAATGCATACATTCATTCCACACAGACTGATATATTTCGAGTGTTTATTCCTTTTAATTTTGATGATTATAACTGACAACTAATGAAAACCCCAAATTCAGTATCTCAGAAAATTAGAATATTGTGAAAAGCTTCAATATTGAAGACACCTGGTGCCACACTCTAATCAGCTAATTAACTGAAAACACCTGCAAAGGCCTTTAAATGGTCTCTCAGTCTAGTTCTGTAGGCTACACAATCATGGGGAAGACTGCTGACTTGACAGCTGTCCAAAAGACGACCATTGACACCTAGCACAAGGAGGGCAAGACACAAAAGGTCATTGCTAAAGAAGCTGGCTGTTCACAGAGCTCTGTGTCCAAGCACATTAATAGAGAGGCGAAGGGAAGGAAAAGATGTGGTAGAAAAGTGTACAAGCAATAGGGATAGCCGCACCCTGGAGAGGATTGTGAAATAAAACGCATTCAAAAATGTGGGGGAGATTCACAAAGAGTGGACTGCAGCTGGAGTCAGTGTTTCAAGAACCACCACGCACAGACGTATGCAAGACATGGGTTTCAGCTGTCGCATTCCTTGTGTCAAGCCACTGTTGAACAAGAAACAGCATCAGAAGCGTCTCGTCTGGGCTAAAGACAAAAAGGACTGGACTGCTGCTGAGTGGTCCAAAGTTATGTTCCCTGATGAAAGTAAATTTTGCATTTCCTTTGGAAATCAAGGTCCCAGAGTCTGGAGGAAGAGAGGAGAGGCACAGAATCCACGTTGCTTGAAGTCCAGTGTAAAGTTTCCCCAGTCAGTGATGGTTTGGGGTGCCATGTCATCTGCTGGTGTTGGTCCACTGTGTTTTCTGAGGTCCAAGGTCAACGCAGCCA
>JACXGI010004121.1:12897-33385 GCA_016801175.1 Esox masquinongy
CACAGTGCCAAAGCTACCAGTACCTGGTTTAAGGACCATGGTATCCCTGTTCTTAATTGGCCAGCAAACTCGCCTGACCTTAACCCTATAGAAAATCTATGGGGTATTGTGAAGAGGAAGATGCGATACGCCAGACCCAACAATGCAGAAGAGCTGAAGGCCGCTATCAGAGCAACCTGGGCTCTCATAACACCTGAGCCGTGCCGCAGACTGATCGACTCCATGCCATGCCGCATTGCTGCAGTAATTCAGGCAAAAGGAGCCCCAACTAAGTATTGAGTGCTATACATGCTCATACTTTTCATGTTCATACTTTTCAGTTGGCCAACATTTCTAAAAATCCTTTTTTTGTATTGGTCTTAAGTAATATTCTAATTTTCGGAGATACTGAATTAGGGATTTTCATTAGTTGTCAGTTTTAATCATCACAATTAAATGAAATAAACATTTGAAATATATCAGTCTGTGTGTAATGAATGAATATAATATCCAAGTTTCACTTTTTAAATGGAATTACAGAAATAAATCAACTTTTTGATGATATTCTAATTATATGACCAGCACCTGTATGTACCATTTGTAAAGAAATCATGAGTGAGTGGGCAAAACACATGGGATTCACATTCAACTGTTGGTCATAACAGAATGGCACAATCAAAAAACAAAACATGGCAACTAAGAAAAAAATGAACTGACCCCTGTTCAAAAGTCTGCATACCCTTAATTCTTAATACTGTGTATTGCCCCCTTTAGCATCAATGACAGCGTGCAGTCTTTTGTAATAGTTGTCTATGAGGCCCCAAATTCTTGCAGGTGGTATAGCTGCCCATTCGTCTTGGCAAAATGCCTCCAGGTCATGCAAAGTCTTTGGTCGTCTTGCATGAACCGCACGTTCGAGATCTCCCCAGAGTGTTTCTATGATATTAAGGTCAGGAGACTGTGATGGCCACTTCAGAACCTTCACCTTTTTCTGCAGTTACCACTGGAGGGTCAACTTGGCCTTGTGCTTACGGCCATTGTTGTGCTGGAAAATCCAAGAGCATCCCATGCGCAGCTATCGTGCAGAAGAATGCAAATTGTCTGCAAGTATTTTCTGATAACATGCTGCATTCATCTTGCCATCAATTTTCACAAGATTCCCCGTGCCTTTAGAGCTCACTCACACCCCAAAACATTAGTGAGCCACCACCATGCTTCACAGTGGGGATGGTATTCTGTTCACAATAGGCCTTGTTGTCCCCTCTCCAAACATAGCGCTTATGGTTGTGACCATAAAGCTCTATTTTGGTCTCGTCACTCCAAATTACAGTGTGCCTGAGGCCGTGAGGCGTTGTCGGGCATGTTGTAACGAGGCATTTTTGTGGCATTGGCGCAGTAAAGGCTTCTTTCTGGCAACTCGACCATGCAGCTCATTTTTGTTCAAGTATCCTCGTATTGTGCTCCTTGAAACAACCACACCGTGTTTTTCCAGAGCAGCCTGTATTTCTCTTAAAGTTACCTGTGGGTTTTTCTTTATATCCCAAACAATTCTTCTGGCAGTTTTGGCTGAAATCTTTCTTGGTCTACCTGACCTTGGCTTGGTATCAAGCGATCCCCGAATATTCCACTTAAGTGACTGAACAGTACTGACTGGCATTTGCAAGGCTTTGGATATCTTTTTATATCCTTTTCCATCTTTATAAAGTTCAATTACCTTGTTACGCCATGTGGGTGATTTCTGTTATCATTATGATTTAAAAAGGAACCAAACAACAATGTGATAATAAATGGCTTCACATGATCACTATCCTTAAATAAAATACATTTTTTTTGCATGATCAGTCATATTTTCACAATCAATGCCAAAATTTCTGCCAGGGTATGCAAACTTATGAGCACAACTGTAGTTAGTTTTAAAGTTATTGTATATTGAATATTGAATCACTTTTTATGGATTTTACCTTTTCCAGCTTATGTTTGGCCAATCATATAAACAGAACATATAGGTTCATTAAACTGATAATTGGATCTAAAGAATCTAAGCTGACAACAAATGAGCCCCCAATTTTATAAGTTTCATTGGCTAAATCTATTGTATTCAAATTCAATGGTGCTATTTTTAGTAGTAAATTCTAGGAACTCTGAATAACTCTGACAAACGTTGGTTATCTCAACAGTATAGCTTTACTTTTAGTTTAGTAGGTTGGAATATTTTATAAACTCTGAATTCAAGAAAACATGCGACAACTTGTTGATCAAAAATAGAGGTGCACAATGTTTTAGCTAGTTTTAATGTCACTATATATTTATTGAATTACTTTTTCAGGACTTTACCTTTTCAGGTAATATTTGCCAAGTTCATAAATAGATCATACACTTTAAAAAATGCTGGGACAAAATTGGCCCAATTTGGGTCATTTCTGTCTCTATAGTACATATCCATCACTGGGTATTTTGACCCAGTGGGGTTGGGTTAGCTAAATAACCCAAAATGTTGGGTTACTTGATTTAACCAGAAATGTGGTTATTTTGACCAAGCAGGTTAGGTTTTTCTACTCTTTGGTTGGGTTATTGTTATTTGAGGATTTTTTCACCCAGCTTTGGGTTATTTCTTAGATTCTTGCTGGGTAAATTTTGTGGTATTTTTTATTTATTATAATTTTTATTTAACAAAATGCATTTTAAAGGTTAAAAGACTATTGTCAATCAATGATAACAAATTGTCAGTAAATCAATAAACATTTATTGATATAATTCTTGCACAAAATCACAATTAATTTTCAAACATCCACATCCATTCCCTATCCCCTTAAAAGCACAATTAATCATTTCTGAATACTGTATATGGATAATTCCATGCAAGGTCAACTAGCTTCAATAAAATGTTACTTACACACATATATACATATAAACATGACTACACACACATACATACATACTGTACAAAATTACAAAAAAAACTTTAATATATTAGATTATAAATAAACTAACTGTGTGTTGTGCAGTATTATAAACATTAAGAAATTTTATAATGGAAGTTTAAGAAGTTTAAGAAATCTTTTATGTTTGACATACTCACAGGCTGGAAGTCGATGAAAGCCTTTCGGGCCTCATCTATACTTGGACGTATGGGCTTCTTAGCCACTCTATAGACAGGTGCTGGAAGATGTAGAGGAAGCACTTTCAGGGCCAAGTCACCTTTCATATCTGAAAGACAAACAAATAAGATTTTAGATTTTGCTATTGTTTAAATGTATTGATTATGTCATTTTACCACTCCATCTTTTAACATTTTAGACTTTTTCTTTCATGCAGGTATTTACCTGCAGTTGCAGTGTCTGCATCTGAGAGAAGATTCTGGGCATTTCGTTCTTTGTAGGAGATATGTAATATTTTTTCGCTGTAAAGTGGCACCCAGCTTTCTGTCAATTTTGATGTGTTTACCATACAGCACATCAAAATCTTGGCCAATCTGGAGATCAGAGAAAATATAACAATGAGAAGAACAGTTTGAGACATGGCAACAGTTTCTGAATAAAGCATTGTGCAAGATTCGGAAAATCACATATCGGATTAATCAAAGTAGTAATCAACAGATTTTTGATTATCAAAATTGTTGTTAGCTGCAGCCCTAAAAATCTGTTCAGCTTGCAGTTTGTTATATTTTACTGCTGTGAAAAGATATAAACATGGATATTCTGCCAAGACTTCCACCACGGATTTGGAACCATCTTCCCGTATCCATTTGGCCCGATAAATGGATGTATCTTTCATAAATTCTGCAACTTAGCTGACTGGACAAACATTTTTTTCAGCCACTCCTTCATCTGAATGCTCAGCAGACACTTCTGACTCCATTGATCCGAAAACAAAATTAGATATAATAACTTTAGTAACATTGTGATCTGCATCTCATTAACATCCTTTAATTTAGGTATTGGCAAAATTAGTAAATTAGTAAATTTGGCAGGATTGTTTTTTTTGAAATAATTAATATTAATCCCTGCAGTCAATACAAAACAATTTTTTCACATATGATATGTGAATGAGAGAGATTAGGCCAATATACTAAACTTACCATGCAAGAGAGGACTCCTGCTTGGCCTGACTTCTTCAAATGCAGCTATAGAATTGGGCTTGCTTTGTCTGCGAACCCACTTCCTACGGTTCCTCAGGCATTCTTCCAAGAACTCCAGTGAAGGACAATGATGCCTACCCGGGGTGAACCAGGCCTCCTTGAATAGGAAAGTAAGTTATTTTTCTGATAAGTGTTTAATATGGCTAGGATTTTGAGCTGTAAAAATCTAAAATGTATCTTACATAGCCTCTTCCCATCAGATCTTTGAGGCAAGGGAATTCTTCCATGACTAATATTGCCAGATTTGTTTTTGTATCAGTTGTTGGACTGAAAGAGACAGCATAAATAAAATGTGCTGTAACTGCAACGTAAAGTCCAAATTTGAATAATTTGCACCATTATTAGTGTTACTAATTCACTTACTTTTCGCCAAACCTCTCTATGAGGTGCGACACCAATATACTCACCATGGCTTTTCTGTCCATTACAGAGATACACCTCTCTCCATCTAGGCTGGCCAAAATAGATTTTCCTTCAAGCGTGCCACGGAGTACCTCTCTTATATTCTGAAAATAGAAATAAACGTAAATATCATTATGTGATAACAACTGTTGAATTTCAACCGTACAAATTACCTGTAGCTAAAAAGATAACATTCGAATAATGCGTGTTCAATAGATGTCCGCAAGCTTTCACTCTGATTAGGTTGGTCAATTGACAGTGGAGTAGGGCCTGAACCTTCCATTTCATGATCCTGTGCCTTAAAGAACAAAACGTTGTTAGGCACCCTTCCAATACTGTAAGTGAAATATGTAAAATATATTAGCTATAAAGAATAAAGATAAATCCCAAAATAAATTAATGGCAGCAGTAACGTTTGCTTTCAAAAATCTCCTGGTAAAATAGTCAGTCAATCTAAAAAAAGGTCACTGTCACAGGACAGTTGTTTCCTAACCTCAAAAGTACTCACATGTGAACTATCAAGACATTCCACAGCAAATCACATTTTTTCAGTTGTATTGTAGACAAAGGGGCATTTGGCAGATCTCAAAACAACTAAGCCTCACCTAAGCCTCATTTTCCTTTCTTTACTATATGTAGAAATTGTTATTGTGTGGTACTTAAATTATATGAACTATTAATTACATTATATCTGCTCCAACTTTGAATATCATGAAACTGTTCCAAGGTCAGGGGGTTAAGATTTATTAAAACTGTCAACCCAAACATAGGTAACTTGTTATGATGGTGGATGGGAAGTGGATTTTACACCATTTACAGTTTTGATGGGAGCTGGATTTACAATGGCCTGTAGTGCAGTGACACATGCGCTGTTACCGCTTTTTTTGTACGACTGAACAACATGAAGAGGATGGTGATCAAGAACGTGGTTGGCATCAATAGACTGGATAACAGAGTCTGGATACACTGTAGGCAAAATAATGTCTGCTGAATCCTATGGTAGGCTACTTCAGAACTAGCTTTATTGTTGAATTCACAGCAACAATGGTCTTAACTCTTCCAAATTCAGGTTCGCCCTCAGCTGTGTACGACATAAAACATTACTGCCAGGGCGGTATGTAGTACTCTTGAACATCACCCAGGTTGACACAAAAACCTCAGCCATCAGAGGAATGCCCTCGATACCATTCTGGATGTTTCTATATCCCTCTATGGCTGCAACGATGGAGGTACAGCCAGGACCAACTTCTATATTTTGAGAGAAGAGTGTGACAGATATGAACTTGTAGCAGAGTAACATTTGATGTCTAAATGCCATTGTTTTGCAGATGTTGTGAAAGTTGCATATGACATGGCTGACACATTTGAAAAACCCATGCTTGGCCTCAAACCTCATTGCCTAAAAATGGACAACGGGCCCCAACGCTCTGATTGCCCCAGGATAGTGAAACATGAAGTGATGTTTAGGCTTCAAATGTCGCTCTGGGTAGAGATCTAAGAAAAGGCCATGATGCTCCGTGATGCTCTTGCTTTGAAATGGTTTGTTGTGGGCATCAGAAAAGCCATAGTCAAAGGTTGTGAAGCGGTCGTTGAGTTGATCCAGAGTGATGAGCTTATCGTCAATGAGGGAACTGAGGACCAGTTTTGTCTAAAATCCCCCTATCCCCTCCGCCATGTATTATGTCTGGGGCTACATTTTCCACCACGTGGTAAAACTGAAGCTGGTTCAGCACACTCTCCCTTTTCAGGCCAGTGTCATATGGACTTCTGAGCCCCATGTCAGTCTTGTAGTTCTCAATGGTTCGCAGTAGTGAAAGCTGGTTTATGGATACGGCACCATCGACATACACTATTTGCTGAAAAACTTTCAGTGTATCCCAGGATGGTATTGGGCCCAAGTTGTCACCACATACTTGTGCAAACCCAATTCTGACTTTCCCATGGAACTTTTTTTTGTGTGCAGATCAGTCATTAATGTCAACCAAGTCAATGGGTAAATACTGTCATTATTATCATCATTTCTGCACCCCTCTTTATTCCCTTTTTTTCTTTTTCTAATGCATAATTTCACACTCAGTCACACAAACCTTGACAAATAAGCCTTGAAATGTTGAAACTCACAAAAAAGACACAAAATACAGACAGACAAACGCAATAATATGTAAGTGGTGCGTCGTCCCTTGCTTTTATATCCGGGAAATGCGTGGGTCCATGCTCCAGGAAAACCACAAAAACAATCGGCATGCGGGTTGGTGCACCAGTCTAGAGTGAGACTGTAACAATGTGTGCAGTTGGGAATACAGTGCATTTGTCTGACTGACACTCGACAACCTCCCTGTACCTGGAAAGCACCACATGTTCTTAGTCTAGTCATTGTGCTATTTGTTCAGCACAGATCCTGTTTCTGGGTTACGTACACATGTACCTCGGGTATGTATATTGTGGATTGTGACCAGATGCACGACTGTGCCTGTCTTAAGTTGTCCCGATATCACAGTAGGGATCTTACCCGTCATTGGCTAACCAGCCCTCTTCACTGGCCACAGTTCAGGTCACATATCGGGGAGGATTGGAGGATGTAATATATCTCGCAAGAGTACTTCTCGAGCAGCCTGTAGCACACAGCAGTTTTATCATGTGTTACAATAAAAAAAAGGTGCACCACCCACATGCAGTAGCATCTGAAGTCCCCCAGAGCACGAGCCAAAACCGCCACCGGACTACAAAAAACTTGGTGTGCAACAAAAAAACATTTTGCCTGTTCAGACACACTTGTATAATGAAAAGATTTATCTTCCCGAGATTACCAGCGGCATCTCAATGGGATGTTTTTTTCAATCATTTTTATTCACAGAAACACATACATACGTACATTCATACATACATGTACAAATATACACTTATTTATACACACACTAATTTTATTCTAGTAATTAATTAGTTCCACCCCTCTCGATTCCAAAGAGGCAACCATCCTTTATAACATATATTAGTCTGTCAAGGCTCAAGGCGTCCACCGATACATCGTCAGACTTGTAAACTGCTGCAAGAAACAATGAACTCAAACTCGTCCTTGTGAGTCCTCCTTGTCTTCGAACGAATTGGATTCACAGTTTCACAGTCATCATTGTAGAGGACAGTTGGAAGTGTTAGGTCTTCTGAGAACAGGCTTTTGGATTTGAACAAGACCCCATCCCTAAAATCCTGCAGTGCATCTCCCCTGCTCTTTTGCCAGTCTAAGACTTTTTCAAATGTGCCGGGAGTTCTAAGGATTTGTGTGAGCAAGGGACGCAGAGGAACTCTATGAAAAGTGTCCCTAGCTGCAAATGTCTGAGGAGGCTTTCTTTTCAGTGTAGCTAAGAAGAGTGATACTCTATCAGTTAGACAGTCCTCATCCAACTCATCCCATTCTCCATCATGTTCTGCATCCTCTACATCTGATCTTGCTGATTCAGTGCTACCATGTGTTGTTTCAGACAACTGTATGTGTTATGTAATGTGCTGTGTATCAGATACATCTGTATGTGCATTTTCTCTTTCAGGATGTATATGTTGTTTTTTGTAAGAAATAAGATAAACGAATGTCCTGCAACAGTCATCCTGACAGCACTGAAGTATGTTGATGCGCTATGAACGTGGTGTACTGCTCTTAGATGGCTAAACAGAACTTTGGAGCTACTGCTAAATGTTTTTTTTACATTTAAAGCAGATATAACCCATCCTGAGTATGTACTTACAACAGTTTTTTTTTCTTCAATTTTAGCCTGAGACCTATTTTTGGAATTAGAGCACAGATAGTTAAGTGATCTAAGAGTTTGAAACTCTCTTCATCTATGTCCTCATCTAAAAAACAGTGGGGGAGAGGGGCAGAGGGGGGAAACATGTTAGTGTGTTAAAGATAGTAAATCTTCTCTTTTCGTGGTTTAAAAAATACAGATGTCAGGCCCTAAAGAGTAGCATGCAATTACAATGGACATAAGTGATAACTATTCATTAGATGCTGAAATATGTATTTTAAAAAAGATGTGAAGTTGGAGCTCCAGTCAGCCCACACCAAATATTGATGTGAAGTCGATTTGTTTGTTTTACTTGGCATGCTATAATGTAGCGTAGTTTTTTTTAAACTATGCGTCCCGACCCAAAGACATGGTAACGGTGGGTTGCGACATGAATGGAATGTCTATATTGGTATTTAATTTTCTGAATGTTTGATTAAGGCTACAATGCACATTTGTTAGGTATAAACGCAATGAAATGTACTTATTTATATACATAGTTGCATGTTTTTATGAGCTTGGATTTCAAATGGTTTTTTCTATCATTATTTGGGTCCCAGGCTGAAAAAACCCCTGCTGTAGTTAATAATATGTTACAATTTACAAATTGTAATTGGTGTACTGTAAAACACTGCAGCCTGTACTAGGCCTACCAAATGCAGCAAATCCTGTTCCAGACAATCGCCTTTAGCGAGGCGGGGCTTTGTGCCGTTTGTGAACACGCATACAGCCTGGAGGTAGCAAATGGCCATGAAAAAGAGCTAAGAAAGGTAATGGCTTTAAAAGGGATAGTGTGTGACTCAGATTTAGCACTTTTTCTTCTGGACAGCTAAAATGATTTATCCACACTATTAATTGTTTAGCTTCGTATTGGAATAGCTAACTATAGGTAGCTCCCAGTCCTGCTGAGCTAACGCTATCTTGACTAGTTACCCAATGAAAAATGAAGAGTTGGACATGGAGTTAGCGCTTTCCTTCTGGACAGGCTAAAAGATTTGTGTGTTATTATACAGGTTGTTTAGCTTGATATCAAGTTACACTAGACAGCTGTAGCACCCAGAACCACTAAGCTGTGTTACTGCCTGGCTAGTCTAACTTATAAATTTGTCAAAAGAAACACAACTGGATAGCGAATGTTTCTTTTTTATTTAATTTTTTTTTCAGAATATCTAGTGCACCTTTAATAGAAGATAGATGCAATTTAAGGTGGTGGCGCACCCCTGTTCACCCGCTGTCATTTCAGTTAAACTCTATTGATGTGAATCAATTACATCTTGGAGTTCAATTTGGTTGTCTACATAACACCCATAAAGAAAAAGGATGACATTGATAAACTTACCTTCAAATTTAGAAATGAGTTTTCCCTTCACAAAAATGTTCATTGAATCTCTGAGAGAAAACATAAAGTTAGAGAATTGACCAATAATCCTCAATCTCGTCTTTCTTACACACACATCAATAAAACACAGCCAAAAACGTTAACTCCACAGGTACTGTACAGGTATGAAAACGACCATCGAGTCTATCCTTCATAGAAATGTTAACGCTAAATTAAGTTGAGATAGTGGAGCTAATAACCTGGCCTTACTAGCATTAGTTCACTGGGAATAATATTGACAAATAGCCCATTGCGCTAGTGTAATAACTATAGCTTAACTATAGGTTTGTAAGGCCAGATTTTGCAAACAAGAGTCACTAACTAAATGTGTTGAATAAAACAATTTCTGGATACGCATAGAGCTAACATTTGAATAAAAAGATTAAGAATAGTACTAAACACCTTTTTTTGGATAATGTTGTCTTGCCCCTCATTTGGGTGATTAATTGCGCCTCAGAATCCTCACACGGTGTGGCGGGATTATTGGCCCAGCATTTGTGTCATTAATTGCACCACTTCGCATTAGTGATGAGGTTTGGCTTGCTGGGTCTATTTACAACCCAACATTGGTTTAAAAATCCTGCCTTACTGACAACCAACCCAATATAATGACCCAATACCGACAAACCAGTAGTTGGGTCATCTAACCAACCCATTTTTTAAAGTGTATAGGTTCATCAAACTGATAATTGGATCTAAAGAATCTAAGCCGACAACAAATGAGCGTATTTAATATTTTAAGTCTGTCATGTTGGTAACAATCCCAGTCTAGGTCAAACAATGTGCTTCATTTAAGGTACTTTTGACATTCAAAATAATTTTGTAAGGTGTCCTTATTTTAGGAATAAAAGAACATTTAGACATCGACACACCCTGGCGGCCTGTGATTGAAAAAAAAGATACTAACGGGCTTAGCCTACCCGAATTTTTTGAGTTTCTCTGGCCAAATCCATTGTATTCAAATTCAGTGGTGCTGTTTTTAGTAAAAAACGTTAGGAACTCTGAATTTCAGGAAAAAAAATTGGCTACCTTAACGGTATAGTTTTATTTTGAGTTTAACAAGATGGAAAACTTTTGGAACTCTGAATTCAAGAAAAACGTGATAACTTGTATGCTGATGTAAGATATAGGTTCACCCCTGTATTTATACTTAGTTTAAAGTTGTTATATACTGATAATTTTTTCAGAACTTTGCCTTTTCAGGTGATGTTTGCCAATCTCCTAAACAGAACTTATAGGGTCATCAAACTGATAATTGGATCTAAAGAATCTAAGCTGACAACAAATGAGCGTATTTAAATATTATATAATTTCATATCAATACATAGAAAAAAGAGTCATACTGGATCATTTACGTTGATTATATAAAAAATGCCCCATTTTTAAACATTTCTTTGCTTGATGAAATCAAGCCTAATATTTTCTGTGCTAAAACAGAAGAGATTATGTATGACAAGTGTTTGCTGTTCTCAGCTTTCCTTATCTTGACTCATTTTATAAGATAAAGGTGCATTCATGTTTTTTTAGTTAGTTTTAAAGTTACCATATATTTATTGAATAAATTTTTCCGGATTTTAACTTTTCAGGAAATGTTTGTCAATCTCATAAACAGAACATATAGGATAATCAAACTGATAATTGGATCTAAAAAATCTAATCTGACAACAAATGAGCGTATTTAATATTTTAAGTCTGCCATGTTGGTAATAATACTAATCTAGTCCAACAATGTGCTTCATATGAGATACTTTTGACATTCAAAATACTTTTCTAAGGTTTAAGTTTATTTGGAAGAGTTGAATATACAGACGTATGCAGACCTAGGGACCTGAGATAAAAAAAAAAAAAAAAAAAAAACCTAACAGATTTTGCCCACCCCAATTTTATGAGTTTCTCTGGCCACATCTATTGTATTCAAATTCAATGGATCTGTTTGTAGTAGAAATCTTTGGAAACTCCGAATTTCGGGAAAAACCAATGAATACCTTAACAGTATCGTTTTATTTTGAGTTTAGCAGGCTGGAAAACATTAGGATTTCTGAATTTCTTTGCCCACTTGTATTGTTTGCAAATTTCGATGATGCTGCTTGTAGAAAATTTTAGCATCTCTAAATTTCAGGAAAAATTGTTGGTTATCTTAACGGTGTAGCTTTACTTTGAGTTTAGCAGGTTGCAATACTTTAGGAACTCTGAAGTATTCAAGACTGTTAATTAGTGGTTTAGCTTTTTTGTAAATGGTGTCTTTTACATTAATCTAATAGTCAACCATTTGGATCAGTAAAGATGACTTCTTGACATTGTCAGAACACAGACAGCTATTTGGTTAATAACTATATGTTTTAAAGGTAATTAAGAAAGTGCATTGTTGAGAATTAATTAGGCACATTAGTTATTGTGAGATAAATAAAGGCCATGAAATCAGTTTCAAAGTAGGCTTATAGACTTTAATGTTTTATGAGCTTTTATTAGAAAATACATGTATATATCAATAAGAAGACAACTTTGATGTCAAAAAAGCCTTAAAATATATAATAAAGCAGGGCGTAATACTAAAGTATACCACCCTGAAAGACACAAATCAGTATTAAGTTAAAACATAAAGCATCTGATACTGATAACCTGTTAAAGTTCAAAATATTGAACTTTAACAAATAAACCCTCCCTTAGCATGCATGATTTTATTACCAGGCGCAGAAGTGGTCTCCTGGATGTTTTTTATGAAGTTAATTGATGTTAATAAAACCTCTTCTCATAAAAAACTCTTAAAACATCGTCAGGAAAAAAAAGTCAAAACATTGCCAGAAATTCGTTATTTAAACATTATTAACTCTGAAATTGCTAAATATTTAGTAAAAAATAACTCAATAGAATTAACATCAGTGTGATTTCCAATTCAGAAGGGTAAATTTGCGAATGTAAATACACATTTAGTATGGCAGAAGTCCATATTATAAGCTTAGGAACATGCTGTTTTAAAATGATTGTATAGTTAATATTTACTTATAGAAGGCAACCAAACCCTTTGGACAGACAAGGAATGTCATTCTGTGTCACGGTTGGTCATACAGGTAAAACATCCCAGAATACACTGCAATCAAAAATGCAAAAATTCAGCCCCGACATTGAAAAGACTAGGGATGTCATTTTGTTTAATGGTTGGTAGTATGGGTAAAACAACTAGCATGCAATTTTTTAAAATAAGCAAAAACCCAATCCTCTGCTTTGGAAAGGCTAGGAATGTATTGTTGTGTCATAGCTGCTAGTATACGCAATACACAAGATTAGATTCAGATTTTAGATTAGATTCAGCTTTAGTGTCATTGAACAAGAACAAGTACAGTACAACGAAATGCAGTTTGCATCTAACCAGAAGTGCAAATAGAGGGCAGAAAATTTACAAGTATTAAGAATATGTATGTTACATGTGGAATGTATAGATGTGCAATGAATGCAAATGCATTACATATGGCAATTCTAAATGTGCAATGGAGGCAAATAGAGGGGGGCAGAAAATGGACAAGTATTAAGTATAATGTATGTACAAGAAGGATAGATAGTTGCGGGTACAAATGTCAATTCTCAATGGCGTTCTGAATGTGCAACTGAGGCAAATTGAAAGAGTAGGGTCACATGCAAACTATCCACTTTAGAATAAGATAGTGGTTTTACTGGATGCAAAAACGTATATTTCGTTTTTCATTTGACAAACATGATTCTTAGAAGTAGATGCTGCAGGCATCTTGTGTATTTTATTTGGTTTTGTTCAAAATACCTTTTTTTTATTATTCATTCATAACTTTTTCATACAGTTTCACTTTTTCTTAAATTCACTGGGTTTCATGTACATAATGGGTTGTTTTTAAGTGAATTTAGAAAAAAGTGAAACTATGAAAAAATTATGAATGATAATTCATAATTATCATTCATCTGTCTTAAATCAACATGTTGTCGCATGATTTCTTGAATTCAGAGTTTATAAAATGTTCCAACCTGCTAAATTCAAGGTAAAGCTATACTGTTGAGATAACCATTTTTCCCTGAAATTCAGAGTTCCTAAAGTTTTCTACTAAAAAGAGCACCATTGAATTTGAATCCAATAGATCTGGCCATAGAAACTCATAAAATTGGGGGCTCATTTGATGTCAGCTTAGATTCTTTAGATCCAATTATCAGTTAAATGAACCTATACGTTCTGTTTATGTGACTGGCAAAACAAGAACTGGAAAATGTAAAATCCATAAAAAAAGGTTTTTAATCAATATATAGTAGTAGTAAATCCTGGGCGGCTTCTGTCACTTTTGGATGATTGATTGACAGCAGGCGTAACGTAGGCGGGACTTCCGGTTTGGTAGGTGGGACTTCCTGTGTGACGTATATGCAGGGGGTGGGTCTTCCGGTGTGACGTATGTTCCGGGGTGGTACTTCCGGTGTGACGTATGTTCCGGAGGTGGGGCTTCCGACGTGACGTGTTCCAGGATGGTACTTCCTGTTTGACGTATGTTAGGGGTTGTAATTTCCTGTATGACGTAAGCATGTCCGGGGGGATGAAATTTGGTATGGGGTGTGTGTGGTATGTAATTTATGGTGGCTTTGATGTTTAACAATAAGGCTCCATGGTTCTGGGGATGTTAAATTCACCAGACATTCGATGTTACGATAAGTCCGATGTTTAACAATAGGGCGCCAGGGTTTGGGAATGTTAAATTCCCAAGGCATAAGATGTTACAATATGTAATGTTTGCTGTTCAACAAAAGGGCGCCAGGGCTCTGGAACGTTTAATCCCACAGGCAATCAATATTACGACATGTTCTAAGTGTGTACAACAGATGAGCTATAACCAGTGGGTTGTACCTTTCATGTTTTTACAACGCCATTGGTGGCTGGCGTGGTCGGTGTATTCAAACCACATAGACCCCAGATGTTGGTCATTCAGACTAGTGTGAGTAAACCTACATGTGCATTACAATACATGGCGGATTCTACAGTGATCCACATTGGGTTTGAAACACCGGTGAAGGTTAACAGCTGCACAGCAAGTCAGCAAGAGAATACATTTGGGTGGCGATGACACAATGAAGATGCCACCCCCGAAGAAACTAATGTGGCGTTTCGCTCGGATTCATCAACTACACCAGGATATGTTGGCACAGGAGTGGAAGTTGGAAGACGGCCGAACTGGTGGATAGATTTTCAACCCCGAGATACCAGAAGTCGCATTTTATGAAATGTCCAAAGGCAAGGTGATTAAGCAGGGTTTGATTGATCAAATGACCTTTAGTGCTAGTGTCCTTTTGAAAAGTGTTTTATTTGGAGCCAAAACAGGGCACACATAATACGGTAGATGTGTTGTTTAAAGTCATCGATGGAATGCAGCAGAATGGAATGCATGACTCTGTTAGATTGGAACTATTTCCTGACAATGTCGGTGTGACTGCGACTGCGCACTGTTCGACTGACGTACAACTGTGAATCCCTGCCTTAAGCTAACACAGTCCTCAACACAGCATAAAAACAGACAGACATCTGGCTGTGAGTATCAAGCAGCCGGTAGACTTTACAAAACGTTTCTCAAGAATACAACCAACTGGAGTTTGAAGAACCCAAAGCTGAGGAATCACTGAGGACTGGCTGCGTGACGCCTTGGATGACAACGCTGAAACCTGCCCAAGGACGTCCGGGAAAGGGTCTGCCCGCTCCACCCCAACATCAGGACACCGCCATCCCCATGGACCTGGGGGTGGCTGCGCTACCGGACAGAGGGCGTGGACATCAGGTGCGGAGAGCCTCCGAGAGGAGACAAGGCCATTCCACAGCAGCACCTTGTTCACTCTCCCCTGGGTCGAGAGGCAGTAGGCAAGACACTTCCATATCACCCCAGATAGCCCATGTTCGCTCATGTATAGCTTCCCTTCTCACTCAGTACACTGTTCCTGTTAGGTTTCCCAGGTTTCTGCAGGCTGCCCAGTGTGAGGCGCTAGTAGATTTACGGAGGGAGCGACACTCCCTAAGGGTCATGTGTATCCCCTGTCACAAGCAGAGACGGCAGCGTTGATCGCTTACCTCGATGAAGCTTTGCAGCAGGGGTACATTCAGCCCTCCAAGTCACCGGCCTCCTCGAGTTTCTTTTTTGTGAAAAAGGATGGTTGTTTCCGCCTGTGCATCAATTATAGGGCGCTGAACAAAATCACCATTCCGTTCAGCTACCCTCTCCCTCTAATCTCAGTGGAGGTAGAGAAGATGCATGGGGCTCGCTTGTTCACAAAATTGGATCTCAGGAGTGCTTATAACCTGATACGCATCTGGGAAGGGGACGAGTGGAAGACAGCCTTCAGCATTAACACTGGCCACTATAAATACTTAATGATGCCGTACAGGTTAAGGAATGCCCCATCAGTCTTTCAATCTTTCATTAACGACGTGTTGAGTGATATGTTGGGTTGCGGTGTGGTGTTGTATGTTGATGATATCTTGATATACACTGCTACCTGCACTGAGCATGTCTCGTTAGTGTGCAGAGTGCTTGCGAGACTGTTGTAGCATGACCTGTACGTCAAAGCCGGGAAGTGTCTGCTCTTCCAGTCGTCTGTGTCCTTCCTTGGATACCACTTTTCCAGCGCAGGGGTGGCTATGGAGGAACCGTGCATTGATGCCATGCATGATTGGCCGACTCCAACCACGGTAAAGGGAGTGCAATGATTTTTAGGCTTCTCCAATTAATAAAGGAGGTTTATCCGAGGCTTTTGCCAGGTCGCTCCTCCGATCACCTCTCTCCTTAAGGGTGAGCCATTGCGGTGGACCACGGAACGGGCCTTAGTGGACCTTAAAGAACGGTTCACCACTGCTCTGGTACTGGCCCACCCAGACCACTCGCTCCAGTTTGTTGTGGAGGTGGATGTCTCACTGTGGGCCTGGGGCCTTCCTCTCTCAGTGCACTGGGAGCCGCAACACACTCCGTCCCTGTGCGTTCTTCTCACAGATGCTCAGTGCGGCGGAGCGTAATAACGACATGGGTGATTGCGAGTTGCTGGCTGTGGTTAGAGCCCTGTTGGTGTGGAGAAACTGGCTTGAGGGGGTGAAACATCCTTTCCTTGTCTGGACTGACCACCGTAATCTGGAGTACATGCGGGCAACTAAGAGATTGACTCCTCGCCAGGCAAGGTGGTGTCATGTTCTGGGGTAAGTTACACCCCTTGCCCATCCTACAACAACCATGGTCTCACCTTTCCATTGATTTTGTTACTGACCTTCCCCCCTCCCAGGGTCGTACCACCATCACGGTCATTGTGGACTGGTTTTCCAAGTCCTGCCGCCTCTTGCCTCTGCCCGGTGTTCCTACTGCCCTGCAGCCCATGGTGGCTCTATTCACTCACATCTTCTGACACTACGGGGTGCCCACTTCTAGGTTTTGGAGGGTTTTATGGTGCGCCTGGGGTCTCGGTCAGCCTGACGTCGGGTTACCATCCCCAGTCTAACGGGCAGGTGGAGCGGGTCAACCAGGAAGTGGGCAGGTTCCTTCGGTCGTATTGCCAGGACCAGCCCAGGGGAGTGGGCAGAGTTTCTGGCTATTATTATGTTTCAATTATAGTCTAATTAATTTGTGGAATGGTCAAGGAAATTGTTTGTATTTCATTTGTAAGATCTAGTAGTATCGCCCATTCATCCATTGACGTCATTCATTCAGTGAGGGGTGGTACAACTGAGTACCAACGCCTCTGTTTTGGTGGTTGCATAGGCTTGTGACATGCAAGATCAGCATGGACCAGAAGGTTTCTCAAGTTTTTCCCCTGTTTGTACACAAAAAGAGGTGTGATGCACATTTTGTATTTTTCATATCACACCATTATGTGATCATATATGATTCTTGATTCAAAGAGTGACGACTGTTTGGAGCGAGACCCACGTTAGTCAACTTATCAATTTAAGATGGCCTTTTCTTCTGTTTTGTAAAATGACCTGATGAAGGTCCGTGGACCAAAACGTTGTTCCTCTTAAATCTATATGTTATGGCAAGTGACATAGACAGTGTGCAGGAGTTTTTTTTCAGCTACAGTGGTGCCTCCTTGTTTCAGGATGTTTAAATAATATTTATTTAATATTGTGCCTACTGGATGCTGCTCAGATTGATCAATATCATTCACCAATTAACTTGTACAATATTTTGTACAAGTTTATAAAATTCTGTTTATAGGTTAGAGATAGAGAGGTAGAGAAGACAGTGTGCAGAAAAAGCAGTGGAACTGATTTGAACTCATGCAGCAGTGGCACATATGCACCTGAGGCAGCCACTATATCACTTGACCATCCTAGCTCATATCATTGATCCATTCCAAAATTAATTGATCAGACCTGCCAGAAAGCTTGAGAAATGCATGTATGAATTTAAAAAAGCATGTATTGGATTCCTCTCTGGGACTAGTCATGGAAGCTATACAATTGAAGCTATACAATGCAGATATTATGTAAAAAAAAAAAAAAAAAGGTTAGCAAAAAATTATGATACAAAGAAATTCTTGATAGGACATGTATTTTAATTGATGTGAGAATCTTTTTCACAATTACAGCTGTGAGGCATTTTACATGGCATTTTACAAAATTTGCATCCATTGTTTGTGTCAAAATTGTTTAAGCTGGATACATCTTGTAAGGGGTCATTGATAGCAATATTTACATTTTGTATTTGATTTTTCATAATGAGACTGGACCACCCAGAAACAAAACACCTTCTGGAAAACCAATTGTTATGCCATTGAAATTGACATCACAATATGTGTAACTGTCCCTAACCAAGAATTGAGTGCCATTTTCCTCATTAATTTCTACCTGGATTTTGTTCCTTTCATATTTTTTTGGAATGGAATACCAATTCCATTCCAGCAAAGATATTGATAGTGTGTTATTTGCATTTTACATTTGCGTTTTGCAGCCAAATGAATATAAGAAAGTGACATTTTAGCATTACTTTCAGAATTAACCTCTGAGTCTGACTCAATCTGTCTTGGTCCCTCTGGTATATGCACTGCAGGACTCGTTCCCGGCCCGTTTCAAGGCAGTCCATGTGACCCACCAGCCCTGGTACTTCACAACCACTTACAACGTCATCAAACCATTCATGAAAAGCAAGCTGCTGGAGAGGGTAAGAGAGGGGAAGAAGAGGATAGGGAATGTGGTAGGGAGAGTAAAGTCTGGTAAAGTAAAAGGGAGGTAGTCTGTATCGCCAGACATTTTCCCCTTGAGCCAGCTTGTCATTATCTTGTTTGACAAAGCTTGTGCACTATAGCTTATCTTTCAATAAGATATCATCATCAATGATCATCATCAAAAGTTAAAGCCCTGTGATTTGTTTAATCATGTCATATAACCTGGATTTAAAACATTTTTTTTTTTTTTACCCTTTTCATCAAGCTGTCTTCGTTTCTTTTTATACATTTTAATACATGACAAGAATGAACCTACAACAAAGGGCTTTGAAAATATGACCGTTCAATAAAAAGTGGTCCTGTGGCTCAAGTGGTCCTGTGGCTCAACATCCTAATCAATCAGTGAGTTGAGCCATCTTGGGTTAAATTGACCAATCCCTTTTATTCAAATTAAAAACCTGAACACAATTTCAAATAATTTATCTATTTTTCAAATACAATGTAATAATGCCTTCTCCCTATCTAGAAAGTCTTGCTTATTTTCTTAAAGTAACTTTCAGCAATTTAAAAACTACCAAATAAAGTTTTAATACTCAGTACTCTGAATAGTACAATACTCTGAATGTTTCAGTGTTTGTAGGAGGTGAAACAATGTACAATATTCCAGTTAAATCAGAGTAATTATCCAAACTAAGGAACAGTCACCAGTGTCAAGGATAAAAAAAATGAAGCCCAACAACTGTAAACTCTCATATCAATTACTTCGGTATAACTGCAGATTTTAAGTCATGTTTCAATTAGTTTGAAGAAAAAGTAAAAACATTTATTCTCTTTAGTATTTTTTTTGTAATTTCAAATATTGTAATCAGAACAGTAAGGTGCTTTCAATAAAAAACAGTCGTATTAATTCGCTAAAGGAACAGTCAGGGGTTAAACTGGGCTGAGACATTTCTGAGCTAATGTCTCATGGTTTCTATGACATTATGTTTTGCAATTACAGATACACAGATGTAAAACTGTTTCATGGCATGATAGCTTTTCTACAATAATTAAAATAAGAAATAAATTGTCAAGTATGCAGTTTTACATTGAAATAATATTTGATGCACCAGAATCTTAACTTAATTCATAGTGGGGCAAATTGAACCATTGGTTCAACTTACCCCAGACCCTTTGGCTCATCTTGCCCCACAACCACCACTTTGGAAAAAAGTGCTTAGCAATTGAGGGCTAATCTTTTGCAAAACAATGCATATTTTTTTATACAGTAGCAATTCACCAACATTTATGATAAATATTTTTATTCCTGGATACATTTGCTTAATTTAAAAGTCATTATACCAGACATGTAAAACAAATTACTTTTACAATCAAAAACAGTATTTCTACAATTTTTCTACTTACAAAAAATGATTTCAACATATAACAAAATATAGGATTAACACCACTCTAGAACCACCAGACCTTTGGAAATGAAATAATGACAACAAAGCAATATCAAAATCCAGATGTTTAATTTAACTCAATGAAGCCATAAAATGTTGATGACATTGTTGAACAATGCTGACTACAAGCAACAAGACATTCAAAACATATATTTTGTACATCTAAACTTAGTAACATAAATTAATTCATGAAATTCATTTTTGAAATTAGGAGATAAACAAAAAATCAAAC
>JACXGI010004121.1:33485-56433 GCA_016801175.1 Esox masquinongy
AGGCAGGACGAGGAACTGGTGAACGCTAGATGTGGCATGTAAACATGAACCATTGATCTGGCAGGGGAGAAGTGGCAGGGAGTTGTATTAATCTGTGTGCTGATGAGGTGACTGGGGACAGGTGTGTGATTTGGTGATTGGTGACAGGTGTGTGATTTGGTGTGCACTGAGACTCAGGGGCGCGGGCGCCCTCTGCTGCACGCTCGCGGAGGCGGGGACGTGACACCTGTATTGTGTCGAATAAACAAAAATTATAATGGATTATCTATGAAGAATATAACTGTGGTGGATTTTCATTTTAAAGATGTAAAGACCCTTATAAAATAAACAAAAATGCTATACCCTGTGTTCTTTAAAATATTAATTGTTTCAAATTCTTAAACCTTAAATAAAAACCAACTGAATTCTTTAAGGCTTAATCTAAAACACCTGGTGGTTCTAGTATTAATAACTGATTAGGCATAAGACAGTACAATCATTAGTCTTGTAACAGGCACGTTGGCTCATCCATCTCTCTCCTTGGGTTAATGTGGAGTAATTAACAGTAATTTTTCTACATTGACCCATCGTAAATAAACATATTACATGTTCTGTTGTCAAAGACAATTTTATTAGAAATCGTTATTCACCTATGAAAATACTATGAGACAATGATGGGGAAACGGTGTGGGCTATTGGCCGTTTAATAATCCGAATGCCCTTTATGTAAACACGCTATGTTAAATACTTTGTTTGGGTCTATTTTGGCAAATTGTACTTTATCAAAGAAATGTGGTGGGAAAAGTCATTTCTTCTTACTTTGAAGATTTTTATTGGGAAAAAACTGTTGCAGTCTTCAGGAAATATTTGTGCAGAAAAGTAGCACCAATGAAGCAAAAAGTAGACTAATGTTTACTTGCTAAAAGTCTGCAATTGGCCTACATGAATGTCAACTTATTTGTCCAAATTGACAGCTATATTTCCAGTCAAAATATTGTATTTCAGTTTAAATAATTATGATTAACAAAAAGGTAGTGTGTAGGCCTATAATAAAATGTACATTCCCAAAAATAACATTTCATCTCTTATCTCAAATTAAAACATTTATTGCAACATGGCGAAGTGCAATAACAAATGGTATTATGAAAAAAAAATCTGAGATCTAAATTTCAATACAGGAATGTAATCAAGAACAGCAACATATCAATCCATGAATAGGATTGTAGTAGACTATATTCTGGCCATTTGAATGTTTTATTCAGGCCATATAAAAACAGACACAGGCTTGAATTAAAACCAGTAAACACCACATTTTTTCAATAACAGCAGTTTCAGGCCGGTGTTGACGTTCTGACAGATGCCCCTTGGTGGCCAATTTCTATTAAAATGTTTTGTTTTTGTCCGGGCCGCAGGGCACGGTAACCTGCTTCAGTATTCCGTATAACAACAGTTAGCGGAGTTATGTAATTCCAGTTCTGTTAGTGGAGCAGGGCCCCATAGTGGGAGCTCTGCTCATATTGGTTTATCTTTGCTGCACTTGTGCAGCTCAGCCTGAGAATTTGAATGTACGCACTCTGCGTCAGCCAATGAGAGGGCAGCAGTGCATATATTAGGAGAGGCATCCCGACTTTTGTCCCCCTCCGGGGCTCTGCTCAGGGCCTAAAAGCCATATGGGGCTCTGCTCCACTCATAAAACTAGAGTTATATAACTCCGGTAACCATTGTTCTATTGGTTTAGTGTGGAGCTAAGTGCTGCCGAAATGTACAGATCCAAAATACCCAAAGGCAAATCAGGTTAAGTCTGGCTAACACCGAGCATGGCCATATCCCGCTAAGGAATGCACACAGTGGCATCAATCGTGTCCACAGCACCGCTCTGCATATCAACAGTAATATTTGATAAAAGGGGAAGGCATCGACCAAGATGCTGCTTCGCAAATATCTTCCACTTCGACACTTTAAAACACAGCAGCTGAGGCAGCCACATGAGTGGACCCCAAAAGGCAAGATACGTCCTGCTACCTCATAGCTTGATCGCTTCCGTAAGCCAAAAGCCAGCATCTGTTTAGACAGTGCTGAAATGCTGTAACAGAGAAACAGTTGAGGTGTCAATCTCATATCAGCCATGTGTGCCACATAGCATGCCAAAGCACAGCCGATGGAGACACCTCTCTTCATCAAAAAGGAGGGGGGAGAAAGCCCACAACTCTAACATGCACAATCTAATCTTCGGCAGAAAGGGACGGATTAAGACGCATCAAGACCTGCTTAAATCACCATTGATTGAGAAACAGTTCTCACGGTGAACAGAGTGCACAGATCACTCACTTGCTTAGCTAATGACAGCACTAGCAGAAGAGCTGTTTTCAATGCAACATTTTCAATAAAATCCCATCAATAGGCTCAAATGGCTCCTCACACAGCGCATCAAGCACCAAAGACAAATCCCATTGGGGTACTCATGGACCACAAGGTCTCAACCAGCTAATTCCCAAGAAAAAATGCTTAACCAGCAGGTTAAGCTCCTTCCCAACGTAGAGGCTCTAGCACAGCTCTGAGACCCTTGGAGAATGTACGCAGAGCTAGCACATACCCGAATGGGATTCTCTTGAACTCGTAGACCACCGTCTGATAGGAGAAGCGGAGAAACTTTCTGTGACACAAGACCACATGAAAGTATGCATCCTTTAGGTCTACACACTTGTGCAAAAAAATTAGTTTGGCTGAACGCATTTTAGCAAATGTTTCGTGGTGAGCATTCGGAAGGACTGTTTGACTATGCTCCTGTAGATCCAAAATTGGCCTCACTCCCCCGTTTCTTTTGGAACGAGAAAGTATGGGAAATACAGCCCCTCCTCTCTCTGCCCTCGGGGTACCACTGCTACAGCATCGTGGACAGTGATATTGTATTGCATAGCTCATTCTCAGCATCCGTTCTAGCCAACGTGCAATTCCATTTCCACTCACAATCATGTAGGGAGAGCAAGAGCCCATTCACCTGTGGTACCTGTGCTAGAAAGAGCCTGTGTTCCTCCACAGCCCTCACCACTGCTGCCTGCAGTACATGATGGTGGCACAGCCCATCAGGGGCTTTCCATATAAGGGATAGGAAGATAATGGCTGAACGTCGGCCACAAGGGAATTTGGCGTGAATGTTACGTCTGTAAACCCTGTTCAGCACCTGAGGCCGCGGGCAGACAGACAGAAGAGCGTCAGCAGTGACCATGTGTTTCCAACGACTCTGTCAACCTGACGTTGTTTTCAATGGGCTGCCAGCCAGCTACTATAGGGAATTAGATGTGAATGCTATGTCTGTAACATCAGAGACCACTGAGGTCACAGGCAGACAGGACAAAAAGAGTCGGCTGTAACCATTAATTACTAACGACTCTAACAACCCAGGGCTGTTTTCAATGGGCTGAACGCTGGTCATCAGAGGAGCAGGTGCAGTGGTTACGTCTGTAACGCCAACACCGAGTGGCTCTGATACTGTGGGCAGGTCTAAAGCAGGGCCGGAGTAGGACACATTTTCAGCCCGGGTGTTGCATGGTGCACAAAAGCTACACAATTTTTTAGGCACTTCACAACTATTTTATATTAGAAATATAAATACAGATAACTCAGAAACGCTTTTCAATAAAATGTCATCTAACAAGAACACAAAAATATACAAAAAGCAGTGCGGCCAAACAATTAAAATATCAATCCGAGATTGATTAAAATAATTGATCCTAGATTAATCTCATAGTCTTCTGTAGTTAATCGCCATTCATTTACATTTTAGAATGTGTTTATTGCCCCAAAATGCACACTTTTCTGTTTAAAAATCAGTGCATTATGTAAAATACGTACTGTGTTTTATTGTAAACTATGGACAGTGCTTGACTTGGAATTAAATAAATGCAAGTCGTCACAGCCCTTAAATGTCAGTCCATACTGTAACTTGCCACAATAACTGCCACCATCTATATGTAGCCCATATAAATCTAAATAGAAGGTTGCTGGTCCCATAGTTCTACCATCTTATATTGTTCTCTTGATTAAGGTACCAAATACCACAACTGCTATGTTTAGCTACTGTATGAAACACATATTAGCCCTTCTTATCTGGAGAGCTGCAGGGTGTGCAGGCATTTGGTCCAACACTGTATCACACCTAAGCTTTTCAAGGTATTGTACTTTGATGTTTAGGCTGAAATGCAGTTGGAATGGGGTTCACGTGGGGGTCTGTAAACATTAGCTTTCATTATGGATAGTTAATTAAATTATTCCCAAGTTGAATTAAATGTATAAAACAGGCTACTTGATTTGGAAATGGCATAACGTAGTCAAGGTTGCTAAGGATGTTCTACAAACATCCCAATCAGGGAAGACAATCAGTGGAGAACTGTCATTTATGCAGAGCACACAAGTTGTTTGTTAATTCCACTATTGGGATTTGCTTCGGTGGAAACACAACTGGCGACAACATTAGGCTAATGTTTAGCTTAGATAAGTAAAAACAATAAATAATGACATCTTACCAATTTACAAGCAAGGTGTTAGCAGGTGGATTCACGCAACATAACGTCTCAGGACTAGATGGTGAAGAGGGTCTGACTTAAGGCTGGCCTTTTCATTCGATAGGTTAGAGCTATTCCAATTTTCACGCATCCATTGAACTAACGGATGTGTAACCTACCAATATATTTTTAGGCAGGCCAATAAAGTTACGGTAAACAGTAAGTGCAGGCGAATAGCCTAATGCAATCCTGATAGCTACCAAATAAGTCAAGCACTAACTATTGACACTCTGAGGCTCAAAAATTTAGAATGTGTTTAAAGACAACAAAAGAATTGTCGGCATTAAGCTCAGTATTTTAAATTAATTGCGCAAATTAATGCATTATCTTTGACAGCCCAAATAAAAAAGTAAATGATAAATTACATTAATTTTGGTCACGTCTTGCTACAATGATAATTTATTTTTTAACCTTGCCTTTTCTGCTTCCCCTTTTCTATATGTTATCAATCACTTGTCAGACTGTCTCTCCGATGTAAACTTACGTCAGGTCAGACATCAGGTTAAACTTACATCAGAGGGACTCTCATTTGGTGTGGGCCGCAGGGGTGTGCCAGCCCAGTTATCAGTGCTTGTGTGTTTATGTATGAGAGTGAGAGATAGAGAACGTGAGGTATGAACAGTGTTTGGGGAGTGGGCCGCAGTACCACAAATCGGTAGGTCAGTGGCCCACTTTGGACTGCAGCAAGTATTGTGATGATAAATTACTTTTCCAGACCCTCGTCACTGGCCCAACAACCAAAGGCCCAGCGGGAATGGTTCTGATTCTCCTGATTGCTCACTCTGGGCATTGGCCTAAAGCAGCGACATGACTGAAATCAGTAGACACAGTCATCACACGACCGCTAACATTCCTGCCGGACATAGAAGAGCCCAGCAGTTCAGTTTTGCGGGCCTTACATCAGAATCAGAACATACAGTGTTCTAACACGCCATAGTCAAAACCGAGAACACAGAACGTGAAAGCAGACCCTCAGCTACACACCCTAAGGGGGCTGATCGTTCAACAGTTTCAATGGAAATAGGCTCTTTGTGAGGAAGTATTGAGGAAATTCAGTCTAGCATTAACAAAAAGAGATGCCTGCTCCCCAACCCAAGGGCAGGAGTCACAGCTCTCTCCCCCTCTTCCAGTCTGTCCCATCCCATCTTGGCCGCTTTAGAAGCCCATGGGGCACTGTTCTACCGTGGTACCACAACCGGGATGTGACATGAGGCAGGCTTCTGGCAACAGAGCCAGGGCTCTTCCTTCCCAAGGTGGAAAATGGCCTCGGACACAGCCACTCCAATAATCCCCCCTCAGAGAGCGAGCGTTAAGGAGGATGGGCTTTTCCGCATCCCTCAGGGCCGTGAGTCAGCTGTAAAATAGCACCAGTGGTCCTGGTGATCCCCTCGATCTCCTCAGGATGGAGAGAAGACAGGCCAGCGCAGCCCTTACAGGGGTGGGGGCAGTATGCAAGAAAAACCCCTAAGCGTGATAACGCCCGCTGGACAATTTAACCAATCAATCAAATTGATTTTATTAAGCCCTTTTTACTTCAGCAGTTGTCACAAAGTGCTTTTACAAAACAGCCTGAAACCACAAAGAGCAAGCAACAACAGGGTTGATGAAGAGTGGCTAGGAAAAAGTCCCTAAAATTGTCGAAACTTAGGAAGAAACCCATAATGAAGTAACTGCATATGGGCTGTATCCAGAGTAAAACATAAATAGAATAAAACATAATCCAAGTCAGAAGCATGTCCAGATGGACAAGGACAGGAATAATCGGGTAGGTATCATCTGCTACTTGATATGCAACACAACCAGGAGGACTTTGGACAGGGACAGCTACGAGTCATTCAGGCCTAGTAGTCCTGAGGGGTGGTCCAAGACATGTTAGTCCATGTCTTCTTAAGTTTAAATGGAGCAGGACATGAGGATAATTAAGATTTACAAAGGAGAAGGAGAACTGGCCCTACTCCCCCAGCACTATAATATAGCAGCATAAAACCTTAGGGCTGAGACAGAAGGTTTCAGTGATTCCAGAAAATAATTCCGGGTGATAACCCAAATAGACCATACAGTGGTTGTAGGTCTTCCAGCACAAGAGACTTGCAATGGCAAGAGATGGAGAATTCCATTGACATTATTTCTTCAAAGAGTGCAGCAACTAATATATGCGTTGCTGCACTTTCATTGGCTGTTGCTGAGTGCGTCCATTCAAATTCTCAGGCTGAGTTGCACAAGTGCAGCAAGGATAAACCCAGAGGAGCAGAACTCCCCCTATGGGGTGGAGCACCTCAAAATAGAATGATGCATGCCGTGTCACTGACACGCCCTCCTTGGCACTGGAATTAGATGAGATTAGATCTTCAGAATCTTTAAAAGATCTTAAAATGTAGATAAAAATCATGGTCATGTTTAGTGATTATCAAAAACACACAGCCTAGAAATATGAATTTCTGCAGTATTTGCTTTTAAGTGGTTTTGTACAGATACCACGTAGTAATACTGTATGTGTTGTGCCTCAATAGTACCTTTTCTGTCCTGAGATATTAATCTGTCACACCTAATCTCTGGCAGGTATTTGTTCATGGTGATGAGCTAGATGTCTACTTAAAGGACTTTGACGCCGACATCCTGCCTGTTGACTTCGACGGGAAAGCCCCCATTGCTGACTACAAGGCCATAGCTACTAAGCTTTTTGGGTCAGAGGATACAGCGCTCTAACTCTTATATTGTTACCTAACAACACTGGCTGTATATAGGCTGCAACCCATTCCAAAACCTACAACAGCTGGCACCTGACCCTGGACAGTTAAAACTGACTAGATGGGAGTTTCTATCATGATGCATATAGGGATATTCTGTTCCATCATTTCTTCCAGGGGTCATCAATATAAATGTCTTGAGTTAGGAGGCCAGCAGTTGATTTTGGACTGGGTCATAGAAATAAGCAATAAGGAATAGGAATGTTGAATAAGAATACATGGAGAGTAAAAGTACAGAATGTGTTTGTAAGCACAGAAAACTGTATCGCCTCCATATGCAGAAGTTGAACTTTCAAACATGCAGTGGGAATTAGACAATCCCTAGTGTAAGAACATACAGAATAGCATTTGTTGATGGTGAGACAACCTAACCGCTTATTACTGTTTATTACTGTTTTCTTAGCCTTAAAGGGTATAACTTTTATTGTGCCTAGACTGAGACTGCAAAAAATAACATAGAAGGTATATGGAATATATTGACAGAAGGACAATAGAGCTATATATTTATATCAAACTAGTTAATTATGAAATAAGAAAACAAAATATCATAGATGGTCTGTGAATGAGTCCAATTAAGTGATTGCAATTCCTGAACAAAGCCATTGCTTGAATGCCCTGTACTATAGGAACGAATGGTGTGCCTATTTTGGATTACATCTCTCTGTCACACCTGTTTCTTTAACTGATGGAATAGGTTCACTAATCCTGAATTTACATAACAAAGCCTTAAAGAAAAAAAATTGTATTAGCTAATGTTGAAATATATTCTTTTTCTGTGGTAAAGATTATGCTGCTGAATATCCATTAGACTTGTTTTTAAAATATATTTTCAATAAAATATGTTTCAATATTGTATGTGTACTTTACATTGTGTCAATGGAATGAACGTCAATCTCAGATTGTTCTGAAATGATTTATGTCTAATGCAACAAACCTCCATAAAACAAAGTTGAATAAAATGGAAGACGATAACTGACTGTCAGTTAGCAACAGACAGTGTGGTGTGTGGCATCTCTAAAGAATTCCCCAAAAAGATGCAAAATGTGTAGTTGTGAGAAATACAAATAAATGGTCAACATCATACACATCCCCCTAAAACCCTAGTCAATCTAAACCTTAGATTTGTAGATTGCTGAGAGAACATTGGGAACATAGTATATACTATCTACAGGGATTTCAAACGCAGTCATAGCATTGCCATATTGAAAGAAACAACACAGGGGTCCCTAAGTAGTGCCAATGGTCTAGTATCAGCCTTTGTATTTGAATCCTGGTGCCAGTTTACCAACAGTGCCAGGGGGTCCAGTAGAGGGCAGCTCAAAATAGCTCAGTGTCACCTGGAGTGGATTGATGGATGCTGATGGGGCTGGCTTCTCTTGTTGTTCTATAGGGCAGAGGTGTCAAACCGGTTCCACGGAGGGCCGAGTGTCTGCAGGTTTTCACTCTCACCTTGTACTTGATTAATTAATTAGGTCACTATTTGGTTAGTTTCTACCCTCACCAGGGTTGTTTAGGTCTGAACTGGAAACCAATTTAAAGGAAAAACCAAAAACCTGCAGACACTCGGCCCTCCGTGGAACCGGTTTGACACCCCTGCTCTAGGGACTCCTTGTGGTACGCTCAATTAAGACTTGCTGAAAGGTTCATCCGGATGTTAGAGGTTCAGTTGGCATTAACCACATCCCAGGACCAGATTGATTGGGACATTCACATATCATTTATCCTCTTGGCTTGCCGTAGTGCAGTGCAGGAATAGACAGGTAGTACTCCTGCCCTTTTGAGGTTGGGAAGACAACTGGGGACCCCACCAAAACTTGCTTATGGGATGTCACCTGTTGCGCATCCTTTTAAAAAGGACATCTTTAAAATCAAACTGAAGATGAATGTTCCTTTTTAGTTGGTCATTTGGCACACCAACAGGGTGTGTGTACTAGGGGCCAACCAATTATCAGCCTGGCTGATATATAGATCCGATATTCATATTTTTTCCAGTTATTGGAATCGTTCATTTGTCTGATATGACTGTAAAAAATGGACAATTGCAGCTGCATCTCTGAAAGGCTTCTGCTTGTGGTCTGGCACAATGTCCTGCCAGCAGTATTATCAGATTGGTTATACATCACAAGTAAATACCCGATCAACACTGTACACCATATTTGTGTGAGAGATGCATGGCTGAGACGAGAGGCTGTTGTCTCAAAGGTAAGAATCTAGATGTTGCTGAAGATGCAAGAAATATCATAGTATTCTAGTGATGTTGTTAGCCCCCCCCCAAAAAATAATAATGTACATTATTAATTTAAATCAACTGTTTTTTTCTCTCTGTCATTTTGATTGTCAACTGTGCAATCGTGTATGACAATCAGTTTTAGGGAACGTTACTTTTAAAACTAACTAATTTTAATATCCTCTGGCAGGAGGAACCCTCTTGTAATTGTTGGTGTTATTAGGGGTCTTCCAGTAGGAGGAACCCTATTGTAATTGTATGTTTTTTCTTATTATTTTATTTCTTTCTCCATTTTAAGGAGGTAACTTTTTTTAAACTTGGCACACTCATAGAGGTCTATCCCAAACTTACACACTGAAGTTCGGTGTCCATAGACCCATGCCTTTAATGCCACCAACTGGTCAAAGTTGTGTTTTTCAAATGCTCATAACTTTGGCTCTGATTGGCCTAGAGACATGAATCTGGTTCCATATGATGCGGGAGCACGTGTTGAACAAGAATAACCCAACTGGTTTCATTTCTGTCTGACCAGATTTTCTGCCATTTTGGATTTTGTGAAAAAGCTTTAAAAGTCTTCACAGGTCACAAATTCTGTCCAATCCTCCCCAAATTTGGCCCGGATGATCTCCAGACAAAGCCTCACGAAAGTCATTTGGATGGATTTTTGTTTTTTTTGATTTTCAAACCTGCAGTGTTTGGTAGCAATTGGCCATGTGGGGGTGCTACACCAGAAAACCGTTTTAAGTGCTCATAACTCCTGAACGCAAACAGATATTTCAACCAAACTTGGTGGGTGTCAAGAGTCAAACATCTTGTTGTGCTGAAATGAATAGGAAGTTGGTAGTCCAAAGCATGTGATGGCAATGGGCCAATGAAGTTCAGGCTGTGAATCAAAGGCCTTAGAAAGAGTTGACCACCATCAAACTTGATCAGTATAAGGTTGTATAGGCCCCCAAAACCCTTTAAAAGTTTGGATGAGGTCAGCCATTGAGGGGCGCTGCAGTGTATCGTCAAACTTGAGATTTTCAAATAGTGATATGTCTGTGTTCCTTAGAGCTGAATTCAGCAAACTTATCTCAAAATGTGCTTCGCATTGAGCAAAACAAAATTACCTCTTGCACCTTTGAGCTCCGTCATTTTTGTTTCCCGGGATTTTGGATAGATTGAAAAGAAACTAAAGTGAACTAGTCCTAGGCAAATTCCTGAGCCCAACAATTTCACAGGAATTGAAAGCATATCTCCACAACCATATATCCCATTCTCACCAAACTTGGTATGCATCATTAGTATGACAAGATAAGGCAATGTGCAGTGTGTGGTACCAATTGGCCATATGGGGGCGCTATACCAGAAAATCACTCAACGCTCATTCATCCTGAAAGCAGACAGATATTTCAACAAAATTTGGTGTGTTGGATGAGTACATTGGGTTGTTTTAGTGCAATGAATAGGGAGACAATAGTCCAAACCATGTGACGACTACGGTATGAATCAAAGGCTTTAGAAATGCTTGACCACCATCAAACTTCATCAGTATAAGGTCGTATAGGCCCCCAACACTCAGTAGAAATGTGGGCAAGGTTGGCCATTGAGGGGCGCTACATTGTATCATTAAACTTGAGATTTTCAAATAGCGATATCTCCATGCCCCTTAGAGCTGAAGTTACCACACTTATCTCAAATCGTCCTTTGCATTGAGCAAAACAAAACTTCCTCTTGCACCTATGAGCTCCGTCATCTTTGTTTCTGGAACTTTGAGTTGATTAAAAGGAAACTAAAACAAACTAGTCCTAGGCCGTTTGTCGGATTTTGACAAAACATCACAGGAAGCAACTTTTGGCCATGTACATAAACAATGATAAACAATACAGTCCCCAAATATATTTCAAAATGTGTATCATATTCTAATTACACAAAATGTGAATGTGGTGTACACAGACCAGTGTATGTGGTCCATAAATGTCTAGAGAGATAGACCAACTGTATAATCTTTTATTTGTATAATCAATTTATGTTTTTTTTTCTGTTTCTAATAATAATTACAATATTATCTCATATATCACTTCAAGCAGAATAGCTCAAAGAATCATAATCAGAAACAGATTTATTACTAAGTAGGTTTCCACATACAAGGAATTCGCTTTGGTCTGATGATGCATAACAATAAACATATACAGTTGTGCTCAAAAGTTTGCATACGCTTGGAGAATTGATAATATATGTACCATTTGTAAAGAAAACATGAGTGAGCAGGCAAAACATGTCTTTTATATCTAATGGGATTCACATTCAACTATAGGTCATAACAGAATGGCACAATCATAAAACAAAATATGGCAACAAAGAAAAAAATTCAACTGACCCCTGTTCAAAAGTCTGCATAGCCTTAGTTCTTAATACGGTGTATTGCCCCCTTTAGTATCAATGACAGTGTGCAGTCTTTTGTAATAGTTGTCTATGAGGCCCCGAATTCTTGCAGGTGGTATAGCTGCCCATTCGTCTTGGCATAATGCCTCCAGGTCATGCAAAGTCTTTGGTCGTCTTGCATGAACCACTCCTTTGAGATCTCCCCAGAGTGGCTTGATGATATTAAGGTCAGGTCAGGAGTCTGTGATGGCCACTCCAGAACCTTCGCCTTTTTCTGCTGTAACCACTGGAGGGTCAACTTAGCCTTGTGCTTAGGGTCATTGTCATGTTGGAAAATCCAAGAGTGTCCCATGCGCAGCTTTCGTGCAGAAGAACACAAATTGTCTGCCAGTATTTTCTGATTCATCATGCCATCAATTTTCACAAGATTCCCTATGCCTTTAGAGCTCACACACCCCCAAAACATCAGTGAGCCACCACCACGCTTCACAATAGGGAGGGTATTCTGTTCACAAGGGCCTTGTTGACCCCTCTCCATACATAGCGCTTATGGTTGTGACCATAATTTTGGTCTTGTCACTCCAAATTACAGTGTGCCAGAAGCTGTGAGGCGTGTCAAGGTGTTGTCGGGCATATTGTATCCGGGCTTTTTTGTGGCATTGGCGCAGTAAAGGCTTCTTTCTGGCAACTCAACCATGCAGCTCATTTTTGTTCAAGTCTTGTCGTATTGTGCTCCTTGAAACAACCACACCGTCTTTTTCCAGAGCAGCCTATACCTGAGGTTACCTGTGGGTTTTTCTTTGTATCCCTAACAATTCTTCTGGCAGTTTTGGCTGAAATCTTTCTTGGTCTACCTAACCTTGGCATGGTATCAAGAGATCCCCAAATTTTCCACTTGTTAATAAGTGATTGAAGAGTACTGACTGGCATTTGCAAGGCTTTGTATATATTTTTATATCCTTTTTTCATCTTTATAAAGTTCCATTACCTTGTTACGCAGGTCTTTTGACAATTCTTTTCTGCTTCCCATGGCTCAGTATCTAGCCTGCTCAGTGCATCCACGTGAGAGCTAACAAACACACCGACTATTGATACACAGACACTAATTGCAATTTTAAAAGCCACAGGTGTGGGAAATTCACCTTTAATTGCCATTGTGCCATTGTGTGTCTGTAACAAGGCCAAACATTCAAGGGTATGTCAACTTTTGATCATCGCCATTTGGGTGATTTCTGTTATCATTATGATTTAAAAAGGAGCCAAACAACTATGTGATAATGAATGGCCTTATATGATCACTATCCTTAAATAAAATACAGTATTTTTGCATGATCAGTCATATTTTCAAAATCATTGCCAAAATATCATAATTTCTGCCAAGGTATGCAAACTGATGAGCACAACTGTAGTGCGGGGTCAAAAATAGGCAAGTGCCAAAGTGCTAAATACAGTAACAATTAAGTGAAACATTAACAATAGAAGAAATTAAAAAGTGTTTAAAGAATAAGAATGAGGTTTGATATGTGAGGGACTCTGGCCTTGTTGATGAGGCCAGCTGCAGTCAGGAAGAAATTGTTCTTGTGCCGTGAGGTTTTGGTCCTGATGGACCTCAGCCTTCTGCCGAAGGGCAGCAGTTCAAAGAGTTTACGCCCAGGGTGGGAGGGGTCAGCCACAGTCTTTCTTGCCCGCCTCAAGGCCCTGGAGCCGTGCAGGTCTTGGAGGAATGGAAATTTGCAGCCAATCACTTTCTCAGCAGAGGGAATGATACGCTGCAGTATGCCCTTATCCTTGACAGTGGCAGCAGCAGTGTACCAGATGGTGATGGAGATGGTAAGGATAGGGTGTAGATATGATGTCAGTGTAGAAGTGCACCATCATTGGATTTGGTAGGTCGTACTTCTTGAGCTGCCACAGGAAGTACATCCTCTGTTGAGCCTTCTTAGTGAGGGAGCTGTTGTTCAGCTCAGACTTAAAGTCCTCGGCGATGATTGTGCCCAGGAAGAAAAAAAACTCCACAGTGACAAAGACCAAGACTGATAATAGCTTGTTGTTTACAGCAGGTTGTGAACAATCTGAAATACATGAAAGTAGAACCATGTAAATTATGCAGGTGTGCTTAATAACTTGATTCCAGTTAATGAGAACCGTACCGTACTATAACTTGGACAACCGTAACTATAACTTGGACAAAATTCATACTTTATCTTCATAAGATTACTGAATCAGTCATTTAGTAGGTGTTCAAGATGACCAGACATGTCTTAGGTACTGGCTGTTGTTTTGATTAGGCAACAATATTATTTATAATTTATCAAATACATTTGCGGTATGAATAGTCTCTGGATGATTTGTGCTGCTTGTTCTTTTCATGGTTCATCCAGGAATAGTAAATATATCTAAAATACAAAAAAAACAAGTCTTTTTTAACCCAATCAGTCTCCTATGGTGGAGATAGGCTTGTAGTTTGAGTTCTGATCCAGTGACATGAAGATGGTGGTGGTGCACAAAAGATTTTTGGGTTATGTGAAAAGACAACTTTACAGAGTAGGAAAAAAACTGGACAAGATGAGAAATACCTGAAGGTGAAAATAAACAATCTTGCCTAGTACATATTCACAAGTCCAAAGTAATTGATTCATTGCTTTCTCAAATAAATAGTTGTTTGAATAAACACACAGATGTTTGCAGCATTATGAACCATTAAAAATATGTAAAAAACTCATATGGCTGCAAGGCTGTTGACCACAATAACTATACTAATTTACTTATAGTACTCAGCTACACACTCATTTATTTGCATAAATTAATAAGTAAATAGATACATGAATAATAGAATTTCATTGTTCTATATGTTTCCTAATAAATTAATTGATTCATTGATAAAGGCACAACATAATTGCTATTTACAAATACATAAATATTTAGTGTGTCTTGAGATTGTTGGCTACCCACAGAGAGCCATCCAGAGTTTTGTTAGCTTACTGCCCACACATTAGAGGACACAAACTATATCCACGTCAGTATCATAACTTACTTACACTGACATCATCTCCAACTTTGACATACACATGATCAAGATCAAGGACATGTGCAGTGCATGGTGCCAATTGGCCATATGGGGGCACTATACCAGAATATCACTTTTTGCTGGACTGCGCAAGCAGAGCCGGCCAAGAAGAGCGAATGTCTCTTACTGAGTGACTGACTGACTACCCCTTGTTAAATAGTGTAGTGGTTAGAGACACAGACTCTCATGCAGGGGAGCGGTGTTTGAGCCTCGTCGCAGTCAATGCAAATTATGCATTAGGATTTGTTCAGGATAGACAAAAACTTTGCTGGCCACAACCTTCAGAAGCTATGTTATAGTAAGCCTAAAATAAAATTGTTTATGGTTATATTCCTAATTCTGGTGGATTTTCGAATCATGCATCTGTGGCTACTTTTTTGAGTAATATTCAATAGATCACAACCCCTTGCACAGTAAAAGAGGAGGGGTTTCCATGATTCTCTCGTCTTTTCACTTGATGAAAAAGTCGGTTATCGTCACCTATATTGATAGTTATTATACCAATGTCATTCACGAATGAATGAAAAACAAGCGCTGTTGTGCCATGAAATGAAATAGCTTTGGCAGTGTAAACTTCATCTTCAGTCTTGCAATCAATTGCTCAATTCTAATGACTATTCCAAGCAATAAATAAGTAGATCCTAGTAAGCCTATTACTGGCTAATAAGCTGTTAAAAAGGCCAGTGGCAAAAGGTTACAAGGTTTTTCAAGGTTTATTTGTAAAATACACCGAACAACACAGCGTCATCCTGCACAATGAAATTCTTGTGACATGGCACCCGACAACTACGTAGTGAGAGATAAGAAGAAGAGTAAAAAAGCAAAAATATAGCTAGACAGAAAATAATAATAAAATATAGCAACAATATACATAACACTGTACACTAGCAGCAGTTTAAAAAAGAGTACTATAAATTAGCAGCAATCTGGGTAGTAGTATTGGTATAGCAGCAATCTGGGTAGTATTATTGAACATTTAGATATGGCAAGTATGACTGTAATATTCTGTACATAACAGTGTGAACTAGCAGCAATTTGTAGAGTTATTGAATATTATAGATACATACGAGTTCAATAAGCTTATGAATGGTGGCATAGCACTACAACTATGAAGTGAGACATAAGAAGAAACATTTACACACAGCAAAAATATAGCAAGAGGATGAAGCAATAATATACATAATATTGTACATAGCAGCAGTTTAAAAAGAGTACTGTAAACTAGCAGCAATATTGGTAGTAGTATTGACTATTATAGATAGGGCAAATATGGCAGTAATATACATAAAAAATGTAAACTAGCATCAATTTTGAAAGAATAGGATGGGGGAGTATGAACAGTATGGTAGAAGCATTGAGTATCATAGATACATATTAGTGTAATATGCTTATGAATGGTACATGCAAAGGAATATTCTAATGCGCATTCAAAAAGGACATTAGAGCATCTGGAATTTTTGTGTGTGATCAGTATGATTATGGATCAGTGTTGCTGGTTGATGAGCCTAATGGCCTGAGGAAAAAATGTTTTTGAATCTGGAAGTGTGTGCTCCGATTCTCCGGTAGCGTCAACCAGACGGCAGCAGTGTTAACAGACCTTAGCCTGGGTGGCTGTGATCTTTGATGATCTGTGCTTTCCTCAGGCATCGTGTATGGTAGATGCCTTGCATGGAGGGGAGATGGCAGCCGATGATGCGCTCTGCAGACTTTACCACCCTCTGGAGGGACTTGCGGTCTGCAGCGGAGCAGCTGCCTTACCAGGCAGTGATGAAGCCTGAGAGGATGCTTTTAATGGTGCACCTGTAGAAGCTGGTGAGATTTTTTGCAGACATGCCAAATTTCTTGTCTCCTCAGGAAATATAGTCATTTTTGGGCAGTTTTCAATGCCGAGTTCGCTTGTCTGGACCAAGTGAGGTCATCCTTGATGAACACACAGAGGAACTTGAATTCGGAGACTCTCTCCACTTCAGCTCCATCAATGTGTATGGGGGCATGACCCCCCTCTACCGCTTCCTGAATTACACAATCATCTCTTTAGTCTTACAGACACTGAGAGAGAGGTTGTTACCCTGGCAACCATGTAGCCAGGTTCCTTACCTCCTCTCTGTAAGCGGTCTCATCGTTGTTGGAGATGACACCCAGGATGGTAGTGTCGTCCGCAAATTTGAGGATGATGTTGGAGCTGTCTGTGGCCCTGCTGGGCTCCAGTGGACAGGGTCAGTGCAGAGGAGGTGATGTTGCCCATTCTTACCACCTGGGGTCTGCCTGTCAGGAAGTCCAGGATCCAATTGCAGAGGGAGGTGATAAGTCCCAGGGTCCTGAGCTGAGGAACAAGCTTGGCAGTCATAATAGTGTTGAATGCAGAGCTGTAGTCCACAAACAGCATCCTCACGTATGTGTTGCCTTTTTCCAGGTGGGAGAGGGTGGTGTGTGTCGTCAGGGCGATGGCATCGTCCGTAGATCTATTGGGGGAAAGGGGTCCAATGTGTCAGGAAGGGTGAAGCAGATTTGAATTCTGACCAACTGCTCGAAGCATTTCATGATGGTGGAGGTCAGTGCTACAGGGCGGTAGTTGTTCAGGCAGGTGATGGAAGGTTTCTTCGGTACAGTGACGATGGTGGTCTGTTTGAAGCAGGAGGGGACTACAGACAGACAGGGAGAAGTTGAATATGGAGATGAAAACCTCCGCTAGTTGGTCAGCGCACCCCCTGAGGACACAGCCTGGAATGTCATCTGGCCCTGGTGACTTCCAAGGGTTCACTTTTTAAAAAAAACTCTCCTCATGTCAGCTGTGATTAGGGAGAGAGTGTAGTCGTCCTGGTCCTCAGCAAGCCTCACTGAAGTGCTGGTCGCCTCAAACCATGCATAGAAGGTGTTGAGCTCATCAGGGAGTGAGGAGGCGGGACGTGCATCACTACTATTTTTCCCTTTGTATTCTGTGATGTGTCACAGTCCTCCCCACATGCATCTGGGGTGAGAGCTGTGATAGTAAAACTCCAGCTTATCCCTGTATTCTGTTTTTCCATTCCTGATAGGATCCCTCATTCCAGCGTTGAACTGTCTGAGAAACATTTTTTTCCTGTTTTAGGCATTGTCTGTAGGATGGGAGGAGCAAAATTGAGGTGTGGTCTGCCTTCCTGAATGCAGGGCGGGGGAGGGGTTTGTAACCATTCCGTATTTGTGTATAACAATGGTCAAGAGTATGATCGCCCCAGGTAGGAAGCTTAATGTGCTGGTGGTATATTGGTAAAACTTTGCTCATATCTGCTCTATCAAAATCACCGACAACAACAGCAGCTGCCTCAAGTTGGGCGTCCTCAAGTCCATTAATTACTCCATGTAGGACTTCTATTGCACATGTTTTATCCGCTTGCGGGGGTATATAGCCTGCTGTGATAATAGCTATGCTGAATTCCCACGGAAGGTAGAAAGGCCGTATCTTTACAGACAGTAGCTCCAGGTATGATGAACAATGTGCAGCACTGCAACATCCATTCCCCAGCAAGAGTTAACCCCTCAGAACCGTTCGACCCTTACTTTTACTTGACTCTGACGTTCTGTCCTGCCGGTAGATTGAGTCTGGCACCTTAAGATCCAGCCATGATTCCACGAATGCTAGCAAACAGCAGTTTGCAATATCCTGTTGAAAGTTAATCTATACATGTAGTTCGTCCATTTTATTGTCCAGGGATTGATAATTTGCAAGTAGAATGGTCGGTAATGGCGGATTGCAGTATCTCGTCTAAGATCTGCATTGGACACCGGCACGTTTGCCCCTCTTCTTTCTCTTCTGTCAGCGTATTGGTAAACAGATCACAGCAGAACAGAAGAACTGCAGCAGTCGCGTTTGAGTAGTGTAAAGGTCTGTGTTCAATGATGAACGAATATCCAAAAGTGCTTGTCGATCATACCAACCAGCCATAACATTATGACCACCTGCCTAATATTGTGTAGGCCCCCCCTTTTGCCACAAAAACAGCCCTGACCTGTCGAGGCATGGACTCCACTAGACCTCTGAAGGTGTGCTGTGGTATCTGGCACCAAGACGTTAG
Organism: Esox masquinongy; assembly: GCA_016801175.1. Taxonomy (NCBI): domain Eukaryota; kingdom Metazoa; phylum Chordata; class Actinopteri; order Esociformes; family Esocidae; genus Esox; species Esox masquinongy. The sequence goes on from JACXGI010004121.1 coordinate 52,487, forward strand.
CAGCAGATCGTTTAAGTCCTGTAAGTTGCGAGGTGGGGCCTCCGTGGATTGGACTTCTTTGTCCAGGACATCCCACAGATGCTCGATTGGATTGAGATCTGGGGAATTTAGAGGCCAAGTCAACACCTTGAACTTGTTGTTGTGTTCCTCAAACCATTTTTGCTTTGTGGCCTTGGCACATTGTCCTGCTGAAAGAGGCCATTGCCATAAGGGAATACCGTTGCCATGAAAGGGTACACATGGTCTGCAACAATGCTCAGGTAGGTGGTACGTGTCAAAGTAACATCCACATGAATGGCAGGACCCGAGGTTTTCCAGCAGAACATTGCCCAAAGCCTCCGCTGGCTTGCCTCATTCCCATAGTGCATCCTGGTGCCATGTGTTCTCCAGGTAAGCGACGCACACACACCCGGCCATCCACGTGATATAAAAGAAAACGTGATTCATCAGACCAGGCCACCTTCTTCCATTGCTCCGTGGTCCAGTTCTGATGCTCACGAGCCCATTGTAGGCGCTTTCAGCAGTACAGAGTTCAGCATGGGCACCCTGACAGGGTCTGCGGCTACGCAGCCCCATACGCAACAAACTGCGATGCACTGTGTGTTCTGACACCTTTCTATCAGTACTAGCATTAACTTTTTCAGCAATTTGAGCTACAGTACCTCGTATCTTGGATCAGACCACACAAGCCAGCCTTCGCTCCCCATGTACATCAATGAGACTTGGACACCCATGACCTTGTCACTGGTTCACCGCTTTTCCTTCCTTGGACCACTTTTGATAGGTACTGACCACAGCAGACCGGGAACACCACACAAGGGCTGCAGTTTTGGACATGCTCTGACCCAGTCGTCTAGCCATCACAATTTGGACCTTGTCAAAGTCGCTCAGAGCCTTATGCTTGCCCATTTTCCTGCTTCTAACATCAAATTTGAGGACAGATTGTTCACTTGCTGCCTTATATATCCCACCCACTGACATGTGCCATGATAACGAGATTATCAGTGTTATTCACTTCACCTGTCAGTGGTCATAACGTTATGGCTGATCTGTGTATACTGATCTTTATGTCAATTCCAAACAACATAGAGAACATATATGATTAATGTTTGAAATGTATCTCTGCTAGATCACCTTTAAAACAAGGGAAGTGTCGTAAGTTTTTTGTGATTAAGTTAAAGTTTATGTAAAAAATCCACTATAGTAAAGACTCTGGTGTTATAAATCATGATTATCTAGGAGTAACTGAAATGAACAATGTTTTCATAACTCCAATTCTTATGTAAAGTCCTAGAAAAGATTGTGGCAACTTCACTCACACCTCATTGCTAACCTGCTTTATGAGGTGTTCCACTCTGGTTTCATGCCAGTGCATAATACTGAGACTACATTGGTGAAGGTTGTTAATGATCTGCTCATGGCTGCAGATACAAGATCTCCCTCCATTCTGATTCTTCTGGAACAAAGCGTTGCTTTTGACACAGTAAATCACACCATTCTACTCCAGCGCCTAAGAGAGCACACTGTCATTACTGGAACTGCCTTAAACTGGTTCAACTCTTACCTCTCTAACCGCAAGCAGTACTGTATGTTTGTCTCTGTGAGGCAAGATCAGAGGAGTTCACATTAACCTGTGGTGTGCCAAAACGGTCGGTGCTAGGACCTATTCTCTTCCTGCTATACATGCTCCCACTTGGTCAGACCTTCAGAAATCACAGTGTTCAGTTCCACTGCTACACAGATTTGTTCGATTTGTTATTATTATTATCAATAATAAACCTCCATTGTAATTGTTCATTTTTTTATTATTGGTCCAAGCAGCAAAGCTGCGGAACCCTATTGTAACTGTTAGTTTTATTATTAGGGGTCCTCCAGTAGGAGGAAACCTATTGTAATTGTCGGTATTATTAGTGGTTCTGCGGTAGTAGAAAAACGATTGTTATTGTTAGTATTATTATTATTAGGGGTTCTCCGGTAGAAGAAACCCTATTGTTATTGTTAGCATTATTATTATTAGTAATCGTTATTGTTATTAGGGGTTCTCTGGTAGGAGAAACTGTGTAAGTAAAACCAGAGAAAATGCTTGCGATTGCCTCTGACATTTGATGTTAACCTCTATATGTTTCCAATACAACATTCCAAATGACACAGAGGCAACACATTTTCATGGCATAACTGTTTCAGGTTTGGTGTTACTTATGGGTGATGGTAATCACAAAAGATCTAGAGATTTTGGCAATTACCCATGCAAATGAATCATACCTAGGACAGGTTAAGGTTTTGTGAAACATAGATTAGTGTTTAAGATTCCAATAATGAAATATTTGGAATCATAACTTCAAGACAATCTGTGAAAGTGAAAGCCTAAAAAAATCATAGTGTAATGTATTATACATTTCTCGGGAATATATCCTAAAGGATAATTGAGACCATATGCTCAGTGATTCCTGAATATTGCCCATTTTCATTTATACAACACTCTTTTTAATCACTTGAGAACCAGGGTTTGTTGGGTTATAGTAAATACTTGTTTTTGCGCCATGGTTCTGAGTATGAGTAGCACATCCCAGAATGCAAAATGTTAATTATTCAAAAAACCCATCCCCCACTGAAATGACTAGGGATGTCTTTTTGTGTCATGTTTGTGAGTATGCGTAGCACACCCTCGGAATACAAAGTGAAGATTTCCAAGTGTTTGATGTTCTCAGCTTCCCTTGACTCATTTGTAAGATAGAGGTGCAACATGTTTTTAATTAGTTTTAAAGTTTTCTGAACAATACCTTAATACTTTTCAGGTAATGTTTGGCAAGCTCATAAACAGAACATAATAGTTCAGGAAATTGCTGAGTATGTTTTAATAATACAGACCCATAATCATGTAAAATGTATTCAAGGAAAACAGGTGAGTAGTAAATGTAGGGTATATTCCGTCACTTTGGTGACTTATGACCCTGGTGGGCGGGGCTTCCAGATTGATTTGACAGGTGGGCGGGACATCCGGTTTGCTGGGTGGGCCTTCTGGTGTAAGGTATGGACTTCCTGTATGACATGTGTTAGGGTGGGACTTCCGGAATGACATATGCATGTCCGGTGACTTCGTAATTTATGATTGCATTGATGTGTCCATGTTTGATGTTTTACAACGATTGATAAACACCCCGAACAAGTGTTATAACAGGGGCGTTATGTTTGATGTTTAACAAATGGGTCTTAGGGTTCCGGAATGTTAAATTCCCTGGCAATAAATAAGTGTTATATCAGCGGTAAGATGTTTGGTGTTTAACAAAAGGGCGCCAGGGTTCAGCAATGCTATAACACCCAGCATTTTATGTTCCGATAAGTGCTACAACAGATGTCCTACCACCGGTGGGTGTTAACCTTTCATGTTTTATGGGATGATTGGCGCGGTCCATGTATTTAAACCACGCAGACCCCGGTGATGGTCATTCATTATTGCCTGAGTAAACTTACCTACACATTACAAACCATGGCGGATTATGCAGCGATCAGCGTTTTGGGTGAAACACCATTGAAAGCTAACATCTTAACCGCAGCTCAGCGATTCGGCAAGAGATTACAAATGGACAGCAGCGATGCAATCAACAAGCCAGCCCCGAAGAAACCGATGCAGAGTTTAACCCGAATCCATCAACTACACCGGGATATGTTGGTATGGGATTGGAAGTTGGACGACGGGCGGATCGGTGGATACATTTTCAACCCAGAGATACCGGATGTTGTCAACAAAAAACTTACCATTGGCTTGACTGGTTTGGTGATCAGCTAGGACCTCTTAATCTGGCATACCTTTCAAATGCTGACAAGAGTTATCACAAAATGGACAATCGCCTTGCACCACAAGTTTTAAAGTTCATCAAGCAACATTGGGTATGATTCTGGAAAACGTTGTCGCGGCTATTCTCCACAAAGCATGCATCGGATGTGAA
>JACXGI010004122.1:0-34599 GCA_016801175.1 Esox masquinongy
ATGGCTTTCTTCTTGCCACTCTTCCATAAAGGCCAGATTTGTGCAGTATACGACTGATTGTTGTCCTATGGACAGAGTCTCCCACCTCAGCTGTAGATCTCTGCAGTTCATCCAGAGTGATCATGGGCCTCTTGGCTGCATCTCTGATCAGTCTTCTCCTTGTATGAGCTGAAAGTTTAGAGGGACGGCCGGGTCTTCGAAGATTTGCAGTGGTCTGATACTCCTTCCATTTCAATATTATCGCTTGCACAGTGCTCCTTGGGATGTTTAAAGCTTGGGAAATCTTTTTGTATCCAAATCCGGCTTTAAACCTCTCCACAACAGTATCTCGGACCTGCCTGGTGTGTTCCTTGTTCTTCATGATGCTTTCTGCACTTTAAACGGACCTCTGAGACTATCACAGAGCAGGTGCATTTATACGGAGACTTGATTACACACAGGTGGATTCTATTTATCATCATTAGTCATTTAGGTCAACATTGGATCATTCAAAGATCCTCACTGAACTTCTGGAGAGAGTTTGCTGCGCTGAAAGTAAAGGGGCTGAATAATTTTGCACGCCCAATTTTTCAGTTTTTTATTTGTTAAAAAAGTTTGAAATATCCAATAAATTTCGTTCCACTTCATAATTGTGTCCCACTTGTTGATTCTTCACAAAAAATTACAGTTTTATATCTTTGAAGCCTGAAATGTGGCAAAAGGTCGAAAAGTTCAAGGGGGCCGAATACTTTCGCAAGGCACTGTATAAAAACGGTATATAAAAATAAATAAATACAAAAAAGAATGATAAAGGAAATAAACAAATTAATAGGTAAATAATAATAGATTAATACATTTATCATTCAATTTTTAAAATATGTTTTATGAATAAATGTGCAGTATAAGGAAAAATCTCATCTTGGTTTTTTCAGATATCTGACGTGGCCAGGAGATTGAGAGACATGCAGACATACTGGGTCTCGTTACCCAGTACCCTCTGCAGTGATAGGGTGGCCACTGGAACCCAGGCTAACGACAAGTGCTGGAACGGGATGACCCGTGCAAGGTATAAGTGTGTGTGTGTGTGTGTGTGTGTGTGTGTGACAGAACCTGTCTGTGTATAATGTGTATAATGAATGTGTGAGTGTCTATGTTTTCCATGTATAAAAATGTGTCTATGTCTGTGTAGGTATACGTGTGTGTGAATAATCTCTGATCCCTCATCCTTTCCTGTCTCCCAGGTACCTGCCAGAGGTGATGGGTGATGGCCTGGCAAGTCAAATCAACAACCCCGAAGTGGAGATCGACATCACTAAACCAGACATGACCATACGCCAGCAGATCATGCAGCTCAAGATCATGACCAACCGCCTCAAGAACGCCTTCAATGGCAACGATGTAGACTTCCAGGACACCAGTGAGTATAGATCAAGGATACTTTTTTTTCATACTAAGGACAACTTCAACCATATGCAGGGGACATAGAAAATGAAAGACAGAAGGTGTTAATTGATATTATATATATACACAGTTGTGCTCATAAGTTTGCATACCCTGGCAGAAATTATGACATTTTGGCATTGTTTTTGAAAATATTTTGACATTAATTTCGACTGATAATGCAAAAAAAAAAAATATTTAAGAATAGTGATCATATGAAACCATTTATTATCAAATAGTTGTTTGGCTCCTTTTTAAATCATAATAATAACAGAAATCACCCAAATGGCCCTGATCAAAAGTTGACATACCCTTGAATGTTTGGCCTTGGTACAGACACACAAGGTGACACCACACACAGGTAAAAATGGCAATTAAAGGTGAATTTCCCACACCTGTGGCTTTTTAAATTGCAATTAGTGTCTGTGTATAAATAGTCAATGAGTTTATTAGCTCACATGTGGATGCACTGAGCAGGCTAGATACTAAGCCATGGGGAGCAGAAAAGAACTGTCAAAAGACGTGCATAACAAGGTAATGGAACTTTATGAAGATGGAAAAGGATATAAAAAGATATCCAAAGCCTTGCAAATGGCTTGTAAATGGTCAGTACTGTTCAATCACTTATTAAGAAGTGGAAAATTCGGGGATCTCTTGATACCAAGTCAAGGTCAGGTAGACCAAAAAAGATTTCAGCCAAAACTGACAGAAGAATTGAGCGGGATACAAAGAAAAACCCACAGTTCACCTCAGGAGAAATACAGGCTGCTCTGGAAAAAGACGATGTGGTTGTTTCAAGGAGCACAATACGATGATACTTGAACAAAAATAGGCTGCAAGGGTCAAGTTGCCAGAAAGAAGCCTTTACTGCGCCAATGCCACAAAAAAGCCTGGTTATGTCTGACATCACCTTGACACACCTCACAGCCTCTGGCACACTGTAATTTGGAGTGACAAGACCAAAATAGAGCTTTATGGTCACAACCATAAGCGCTATGTTTGGAAAGGGGTCAACAAGGCCTATAGTGAACAGAATACCATCCGACTGTGAAGCATGATGGTGACTCATGATATTTTGGGGGTGTGTGAGCTCTAAAGGCACGGGGAATCTTGTGAAAATTGATGGCAAGATGAATGCAGCATGTTATCAGAAAATACTGGCAGACAATTTGCATTCTTTTGCATGAAAGTGCGCATAGGACGCTCTTGGACTTTCCAGCACGACAATGACCCTAAGCACAAGACCAAGTTCACCCTCCAGGGATTACAGCAGAAAAAGGTAAGGGTTCTGGAGTGGCCATCACAGTCTCCAGACTTTAATATCTTCCAGCCACTCTGGGGAGATCTCAAACATGTGGTTCATGCAAGACTTTGCATGACCTGGAGGCATTTTGCCAAGACGAATGGGCAGCTATACCACCTGCAAGAATTCGAGGCCTCATAGACCTCTATTACAAAAGACTGCACGCTGTCATTGATGCTAAAGGGGGCAATACACAGTATTAAGAACTAAGGGTATGCAGACTTTTGAACAGGGGTCAGTTTGTTTTTTTCTTTGTTGCCATGTTTTGTTTTATGACTGTGCCATTCTGTTATGACCTACAGTTGAATGTGAATCCCATAAGAAATAAAAGACGTGTTTTGCCTGCTCACTCATGTTATCTTTACAAATCGTACATATATTACCAATTCTCCAAGGGTATGCAAACCTTTGAGCACAACTGTATATACAGCTCTGGAAAAAATTATCAGAGACCACTGCAAAATTATCAGTTTCTCTGGTTTTACTATTCATAGGTATGTGTTTGAGTAAAATGATCATTTTTGTTTTATTCTATAAACTACTGACAACATTACTCCCAAATTCCAAATAAAAATATTGTCAGAGTATTTATTTGTAGAAAACAACAACTGGTCAAAATAACCAAAAAAAGATGCATTGTTTTCAGACCTCAAATAATGCAAAGAAAACACATTCATATTAATCAACAACAAAATACTAATGTTGTAACTTAGAAATCAATATCTGGTGGAATAACCCTGTTTTTAATCACAGCTTTCATACGTCTTGGAAAACTCTCCACCAGTCTATCACATTGCTGTTGGGTGACTTGATGCCACTCCTGGCACAAAAATTCAAGTAGCTCGGCTTTGTTTGATGGCTTGTGACCCTCCATCTTCCTCTTGATCAAATTCTAGAGGTTTTCAATGGGGTTCAGGTCTGGAGATTGGGTTGGCCATGACAGGGTCTTGATCTGGTGGTCCTCCATCCACACCTTGATTGACCTGGCTGTGTGGCATGGAGCATTGTCCTACTGGAAAAACCAATTCTCAGAATTGGGGAACATTGTCAGAGCAGAAGGAAGCAGGTGTTCTTCCAGGAAAACCTTGTACTTGGCTTGATTCATGCGTCCTTCACAAAGACAAATCTGCCCGATTCCAGCCTTGCTGAAGCATCCCCAGATCATCACCGATCCTCCACCAAATTCCACAGTGGGTGCAAGACACTGTGGCTTGTAGGCCTCTCCAGGTCTCCATCTAACCTTTAGACGACCAGGTGTTGGGCAAAGCTGAAAATTTGACTTGTCAGAGAAGATGACCTTACTCCATTCCTCTACGGTCCAATCCTTATGATCTTTTGCAAACTTCAGCCTGACTCTTCTTTGCTTCCCATTGATGAAGGGCTTTTTTCTAGCTTTGCACGACTTCAGCCTTGACCCTAGGAGCCTGTTTCGAACCGTCCTCGCCGTGCACTTCACCCTAGCTGCTGTTTGCCGTTCTTTTTGTAGGTCACTTGATGTCATCCTACGGTTGTTGAGTGACATTCGAATGAGTTGACAGTCATCTCGGTCAGTGAACAGTCGTTTTCGCCCTCTGCCAGTCCGTAGCTTTGTTGTCCCCAATGTCTGTTGCTTGACCTTGTTCTTATGAACCGCCGTCTTTGAAATTTTCAGGATGGAAGCAACCTGATGCTCACTGTATCCCTCTGCCAGTAAAGCCAGAATTGAACCCTTCTTTTCCTCACTCAAACATTTCTTTCCAACTCTTTTATCATGCTGAATAGTTATTTTTTAATTCAAATTACCTTTAAGGTACTACTTGCACAGTTTTTGCCATCCAGCTGGTTCTATTTCAAGAGGATAGTGATGACCACAGCAGTGGTTTTTATACCTTTCCTCGTTAAATTAGATTTGGTTTAGGTAATCACCTAATCAGTACCTCATTAAGTAAAATGAGGTGTGGCTGTGTTGGAATTTATCTGCTGCCATACGTGTGTGTGTGTGTGTGTCTATATACACACACACACACACACACACACACACACACACACACACACACACACACACACACACGTATATATGGTGATATGACTGACATGAACAATTATTAAATGTATTGTTATCAATAACAAGAACATGGCAATTCACAGGGATTACCAGTGTTCAGTTTGGGTTTAAGGGTAATTTAGGTTAATGTAGATGGAGAGAAGAGTGGCAGCAGAGGGGCAATAAGCAGTAACAGGAAGTGTGAAGAGTGTGTACACAGCGTCTGTATACATGTTACGGATGGGTATTTGTGGGTGTAGACTGTAGGTATGCGAGTGTGTGTGTGGGCAAAATCTAGTGCTTATGCATATATCAGATGTAAATTATGACGTTCACATTTTTAGTTTTATACCCATAAGGACATTAAAGTTTCAAATGTTGATTTGTGTTTACCCAGTTAATTTAATATAGTACATAGTACAAATTCTAATTTCTCTGAATTACAAATGGCACATTGATATTTCGTTCTGTGTTATATTTTATTTGAAAATACTGAGACTCAAAATCAATTGTTCTCTGGTGTATTGTTTTTATGTTGGGAAATATTTGTAAGAAAATTACAAAGCTGAAATACTGAATGTTTAAGTATTCAGGCCCTACACATTAATATTTGTTAGCTACATTTTGCTGCAATAACAGCTTTAATTATTTTGGTAAGTAACAGCATTCCTCCCAAGCTGGGTCACTTTCCTGCTTTCAGGTGGTACTTTTTGAGTAAAGCTTCTTTCTTGTCACCCTCCAATATAGGCCAATTTTATGCAGAGCTGTCGATAAGGTTGACTGGTCCACCATTAGTTCCCTCCCAGCCACTGAACTCTGTACCTTAAAGCAATAGTTGGCCTCTCTGTGGTTTCTCTCACAGATCTCCTTTTTTGAGTGCCGAATTTTGAGGAACAGACTTTTCTTGGCAGTGCCTGGGTGGTGTGATGCACCTTCCACTTACTGATTACTGATCCAACTGTGCTTACTGGGATTTCCAAACACTTGGATGTTACATTGTCATCTCTTCCAAATCTATACATTTGTATTGCTTCATCTCTAACTACTGTAGAATGCTATTTCATCTTAATTTCCCTTCAACAGTTGAGTTTTTATCCAGAAAATGTGGGAGCAACTTGAATGGTTGCCATACCAAGTGGTGAAGCAGCTTGTCAACATTTTCTGAAATATTTTGCAGACTTACAGAGAGAAAATATGCAGTCCTAGTTCTTTGAAGTGTGTTTGAAAATAGACAGCACTATGTCAGTGTTGTTTTTATAGGAGTAAGCTGGAATTAAGTTAGAGGTAAAAGAACTTGGCCTAAATTGTGATGCCATTTGTAATCGTCGAGGTCAGAACTTATGGTGAGGCATTATGAAAGTCGTATTGTGTGAGCACTGGCACAGAAAGCCTTATCCTATTTCTTCGGTACCCTCTTCGTGCTTCTGAGGTCAAATGGCTGATTTAAACGCTGTTCACAGTTTTGAATAATTATAATAGGATAAGGAAATAATAGAATGTCTTCACTTTTGGAGTCCAACCAATTAAGTATTGTAGATGTACAAAAAGGACTGGAAATGGAAATGCACTTCACACCAAGCAGAACTGGCATCTATTATCCTTTCCTTAAAAAGCAATTTCACCACTTCTTGACCTAACATTCATTATCTCCGGCACAGCCTATGTGAAAACAGCATGTTTCTATGTTCTGTGGTTAAAAATATGTTTCTAAAAAAAAAAGATTTACTAAATTACATCAAGTAGCATTGTATGAAAAAATGAGACAGTGATTTTAAAAATCTGAAACTTTCAGGGGACAGCATTTTCCTGCCCCCAACATATCTATCTCTAAATATTTTTTTAAAAACAGCTTTTAAAAGGTTTACTTTCGATGGTATCATGTCAGATCCTGGCTGGGGTCCTCTAGGTATCTCTATGTGCCTGGGGACCACAGTCAGGGCCTGACCACAGAGGTGCATCGTGGCATCTCTGTGCTCCCTTTTTAGTGTCCCCAATTGAAGGCAGCTGTCCCTCATCACCTCTGATTTGGGACCCCATTTAAGTTGCCTTTATTTTCCTCAGTTTGTGGTTCATTGTGTGTTATTCGTTATGCAGCAGTTCACGATTGTAACGCTCCTTAGCTACCTTTTGTTTCATTTGATACTAAAAGGAGTAATTAAAGGATATTAAACTAACCTCATTCTGCTCTACATATCCTGCTTCCAATCAACTGTGACACATCAAACAGCTCTAACTGTCTAAATAACATGATTAGCCCCTGTATACACAGTACCTTAGACAGGATCCTTAGACCTGCTGGCTAGCCTATTTGCTTTTAATGAGGTTAAAATTTTTTAAAAAAAATGCCCTTTTAACATTAATAATTCTTATTTTCTTCTTAGTTACAGATCAGATTCTTTGTCCAAAACATTTATAATCTTTCCTTATCTGTGTCCCCAGGTGATGATGTCAGTGGTTCGGGGAGTGGGATGTGCACTGATGAAAACTGTCCCCGCGGGCCACGCTTCATGGCCCCTAGCACGGACCGACCCAAACTCTATGCCTACGCCCCGGAGAACAAGAAGGTTGTGAAAGGCTCAACTAACCACAACCTCCCCTACATCGCCCTCTACCTACTCTCATTGGTCACACTGGTTCTCTGGCGATAATTGACAGGGGATTCCACCATTTGGGACTGAGTTTGGGACATGGGGCGGGCAGGATGAGGGGGCAGAAGGAGAGATGTCGGGGGGTTACTTTGCCAAAACGCAACAAAAATAAGGAAATCAAAAAATGAACAGACTTCCTATTGGTCTCGAATAAGAACAAAAATTGAGTTATGAGTATTATATTATTCATAGATTTTTTTTCGGGGTTCTGTTCTTGTCTTTTGTTCAACGGTATACAGTATAAAAGGCTAGAGACAGTCTTTTCCAATTTTGTCTTTTGGTTTGTTTTCTGGTGTTTGGGATCTCTGAAATAACTGTACCTAAGATGTTAAGAGTCAATCTATAGACTATAGAAATATACAGGATGTTATTGTTGGTTGACGCTGTGTTGGGGGACATTTTGGTCACACTGTTTTTTATCCCACTACTTTCATGTCTAAGCCTGAGGACATTATTTATTAAAAACAGAGGAATATATCACCCCATGGAGCATCTTCAGGCTCCCCAATATTTATACCCCAAACTCAAATGAAATGAACCATTGATGAGTTGTAAAGAGGATAATCTGCTTTCGGGGGGGAGGGATTTGGTGAGAACCCCAAAAAGCTATTAGTATTAAACCCATAGAAAATCACATGGCACAACAGTGAGAAAATGAAACTGCTTGGCATCAGCGTTCCTTACCTCCGCTTAGTAATGTAAGCTGTAATAATAGTTAGGCTCCTATTCACACAGACATGATCCTCTGCTATGGGAGTAAAATGGCTCTTCCATCCCATCCTTCTTTCCTTCCGTCCCTCCACCTCTCATTCTGTCTTGCACTGAGCCTATTTGTTTCACTATAAATTAGTAGCTCTGTAAGATTGGAAGGGACAGTTTTTAGAAACATAAAGCACATTACAGTTTTGATGCAACCACAGCTGTCGTCCATTTTGACGTTAGATTTATTGTTTGTAAGCACTCTTTTGGCAGTACATGGAGCAAACGTTCAGACTGAGCTAAATGAAGTACCCTTTGAGCAAAAGTTGTTGAAAAGATGTTGTGCTCACCGGATAAGATAGGGCTCTATGTGGTTGTTTGCCCAGTCTTCAGATTGTGGTGATTGTGTTACTTTCTTGTTAATGACTAACATTTGATGGTACCTACGACAAATACCTGAAAACAGAATTAGCCAGGGGCAGACTGGCCATCTGGCATTTCAGGCAAATGCCAGATGGGCTGGTCCATTTTAATGCTTATTGGGACATATCTTGTGTGTTTTGAGCAAAATGATTATTATTTGGCTGATAATAGGCTCCTCAAGGAACAAAATGGAGCGGTGTGTTAGAAATACCACAGCCAACGTCAGAACCCAGTCTACCTCTGAAGTCAACCAGCTACAGTGAAGGTGTTTAAAATATACACTGCACTATAACCACTTGATTTACAGTGGACTTGTGTCTGACTGGCCGCTTCTGTATGGAATTCTATTATCATTTCTTTCTCGTCTACTTTGTAATTCTCTTTTTCTCCGATTTTTCTACTTTCCCAAACAGACAGGGAGGCAGAGAGCCCACCGGATTTATAAATCTGAGGCATCAGGGCTTTGTTTCCTGATGCTTCAGTGGACTGGTGGAGGAAGGTTAAGAGATGGAGCAAGATTGTACTAGGTCAAAATGAGCACTGCTGAGCGAAATGAGTTATTGTACATGCGCACTTCAAAGAGTAGACGTTTTCCAACAAAAAAATTCCAGAGCACACCAAAATATGCACAATGGGATCTCGCTAACTCGTAATTAGCACTGTCTGTCTTCTTTCCTCAGCTCTGCCCATTCGGCTACACTATCCCTCCATGGTAAACAACAGGTTCTGGGTTTAGTATCTCAGTTTAGTAATAACCATTTCTGTCTCAGACTTTCTTTTCCATAACCCCTCTGCTCCTCCATGTTATTTGTCACCTTGCACCTTTTTTTGCTCCCTTCTCACTCAGTGCCTCTTTTCCCTTCTCTGTGTTTCTCTACCTCTCCCTCCTTGATTTTAGCCTCCCAAGCTATTCTTCACAGTATTTTATTCACCTGTTATTATGACAACCTTCAAGGTGTTGCAATCATGACAATGGCACAGTGCTTCATTGTACCGCAATGTAATGGGAATATTAGGGCAGTTGTTCTTTTAGGCCGTGCTAATGAAAATCTCGTAGCCACCATGGAAGGATAGACTGCAATGTAGTTCAAAGAGTTGTCAAGGCTTCTGGATCCCTGTGTGGGAGTGATAGGAGGAGATGAGTGCGCATGTTTTGTGTGTGTGTGTGTGTGTGTGTGTGTGTGTGTGTGTGTGTGTGTGTGTGTGTGTGTTGGGGGGGTGGGGGGGTAATGTGTGTGCATGATAAAGAAGGTATTGGGTGGGCTTATTCAAGAAGTCAGAAAAAAAGTGCATATAGGACTGATTCGATGCTTTGATTCCACATGCTAATGAAATCATACAACTGTAGGACGTGCAGTGTTGTGAGAATTGTGAATGTCAGATGGTGTTTTCATACTGCCTGTGCTCGTCAATATCCAATATCAGAAATGCAATGAATAAGGTGATTGGGGAAAGTCAGGGCCCCAGAGATTTGGTCACTGACTACAAATGCGGTCTTTGGTCTATGACTTTGCCCTGTGAATGAGGAATTGAAGTAACACATCGTCCACTGGTCCTAGACTTCTTGGCAGAAAGTGGGAAAATAGGGGATGACATAACCTCATTCAGGACCATATAGATCAGAACACACAAGCACGAGGACTGCAGGGGTAAAGCCAGTCCGGACGGGCCTTTATCAATTCAGGTTTTTGTTCTGGCCTTCACACATTGTAAATTCCATTAACCTGGTATGCACTTCATTATTCAATCGACAGATCAATTTAACATAGGTACATGTCGGGTGAAAGCACTGCGAGAATCCTCTTTGGACAGACTACATTCTCACTCACAGCACATACGTATGTTGAATATGTTACACGGCCTCTAAAAGGCCCAGAAAACAAGGGTTATCATACATTTACTGAGACTGGGCAGCGTGCTAATGAAGAGCGCAACCAGTAATTAGGAGTACAGGATCCGTGGGTGCGACTGCCCCGCACTGACATTCCAATGCAAAAGGACAACCACCACTTTCACTCCTGACGACTTCCCTCACTTTTAACGGAAACCTCCCCGGCTCTAGGTGTCACTCTTGCCCCCGACCCCCTCCCGCTCGCCTGTAGTTCAAAACTCTTTTTTTAACGCTGCACTTTTATGACATGAGGCCTAGGAAGTCGGTAAGATGGCGTTGTCTGCACAGAAATCGATCACATGACGGCAAGTTGATATATATGCGAGTCAACACTCTCGCGTAAATGCCTATTGATTGGGATTATGTATATGCAGATACGGACCACTGAGATGGCTGCATGTTTGAGAAGAGTGAAGTAGTATCATGCTTAACCCAGACCTGGGTTTAAAAGATATTAGAAATCTTTCGAACACTTCGAGCGATTAATCTTGCCTGGTTTTTGGGCCTTGACGCTTTGGGCCTATTCGATTGGTTCATCCAGGCAAACGTGTTCAAGCACAGATCAAGTATTTGAATTTTTTTTAAGTAGCTTTTGAACCAGCAGCCCTGGACAGTACTTTTTCGTCTTCACTAGTTGAATGTGGCAGGTATTTCTGAAAGGTGCCGATTTGAAAGAAAACCATTGGATGTTTTTTTGTTTGTTTTTATTTCCTTTTTTTCTTTTCTTTTTGTGTTTATGGTGACGACAGAATCACAAAGAGAGAGGTTGAATAAATATGTGTAATTCGCTGTTGTTTGTTCCTGGAACCTTGTGTCAATTATATACATTGTCAGATTTTCAAAATTTCCTGTGTCACATTCATTTTGTGATGGATGTTTATATAAGCAATATTCTGTTTTACATTGTTAACCCTCCGAGTTAAAATTCCATGAAAAAAAGTTGAAAGGGGATATAAATGGTCCAAACAACATGTGGCTTCTGCTTTTAACCAATTGCTTCTTTAATCAGCACAACAGTTTTCAGCAGTGCTAACAATCTCAAAAGGGTTTTCCATTGATCAGTAAGCCTTTTAAAATGATAAACTTGGATTAGCAAACACAACACAATTGGAACACAGGAGTGATGGTTGCTGATAATGGGCTTCTGTACGCCTATGTAGATATTCCATTGGAAATCAGTCGTTGCCAGCTACAATAGTCATTTACAAAATTAACCATGTCTATGCTATATTTCTGATCAATTTTGTTATTTTAATGGACAAAAAATTTGCTTTTCATTCAAAAACAGAGAAATATCTAAGTGACACAAGCTTTTGAATGGTGGTGTATGTATGTATACAGCTCTGGAAAAAATTAAGAGACCACTCTTAATTTTTCTTAAATCAGCATCTCTACATGTATGGCAGCCATTCCATTCCAGTGTCTGTTAAATTCCAACACAGGCACACCTCATTTTACTTAATGAGGTACTGATTAGGTGATTACCAGAACCAAATCTAATTTAACGAGGAAAGGTATAAAAACCACTGCTGTGGTCATCATTATCCTCTTGAAATAGAACCAGCTGGATGGCAAAAACTGTGCAAGTAGTACCTTAAAGGTAATTTGAATAAAAAATAACTATTCAGCATGATAAAAGAGTTGAAAAGAAATGTTTGAGTGAGGACAAGAAGGGTTCAATTCTGGCTTTACTGGCAGAGGGATACAGTAAGCATCAGGTTGCTTCCATCCTGAAAATTTCAAAGACGGCGGTTCATAAGAACAAGGTCAAGCAACAGACATTGGGGACAACAAAGCTACGGACAGAGGCAGAGGGCGAAAATGACTGTCCACTGACCGAGATGACCGTCAACTCATTCGAATATCACTCAACAACCGTAGGATGACATCAAGTGACCTACAAAAACAACGGCAAACAGCAGCTGGGGTGAAGTGCACGGCAAGGACGGTTCGAAACAGGCTCCTAGGGTCAGGGCTGAAGTCGTGCAAAGTTAGAAAAAAGCCCTTCATCAATGGGAAGCAAAGAAGAGCCAGGCTGAAGTTTGCAAAAGACCATAAGGATTGGACCATAGAGGAATGGAGTAAGGTCATCTCTGACGAGTAAAATTTTCAGCTTTGCCCAACACCTGGTCGTCTAATGGTTAGACGGAGACCTGGAGAGGCCTACAAGTCACAGTGTCTCGCACCCACTGTGAAACTTGGTGGCGGATCGGTGATGACAATGCTCCATGCCACACAGCCAGGTCAATCAAGGTGTGGATGGAGTACCACCAGATCAAGACCCTGTCATGGCCAGCCCAATCTCCAGACCTGAACCCCATTGAAAACCTCTAGAATTTGATCAAGAGGAAGATGGAGGGTCACAAGCCATCAAACAAAGCCGAGCTACTTGAATTTTTGTGGCAGGAGTGGCATAAAGTCACCCAACAGCAATGTGACAGACTGGGTGGAGAGCACGCCAAGACGTATGAAAGCTGTGATTAAAAATCAGGGTTATTCCACCAAATATTGATTTCTGAACTCTTCCTAAGTTAAAACATTAGTGTTTTGTTGTTGAAAAATGAATATGAATTTGTTTTCTTTGCATTATTTGAGGTCTGAAAACAATGCATCTTTTTTTGGTTATTTTGACCAATTTTCTACAAATAAATACTCTAAATGACAATATTTTTATTTGGAATTTGGGAGTAAGGTTGTCAGTAGTTTATATAATAAAACAAAAATGTTCATTTTACTCAAACACATACCTATGAATAGTAAAACCAAAGAAACTGATCATTTTGCAGTGGTCTCTTAATTTTTTCCAGAGCTATATATACAGTATCTCACAAGAGTGAGTACACCCCTCAAATTTTTGCAAATATTTGATTATATCTTTTCATGTGACAACACTGAAGAAATGATACTTTGCTACAATGTAAAGTAATGAGTGTACAGCTTGTATAACAGTGTAAATTTGCTGTCCCCTCAAAATAACTCAACACACAGCCATTAATGTTTAAACCGCTGGCAACAAAAGTGAGTACACCCCTAGTTGAAAATGTCCAAATTTGGCCCAATTAGCCATTTTCCCTCCCCGGTGTCATGTGACTCGTTAGTGTTACAAGGTTTCAGGTGTGAATGGGGAGCAGGTGTGTTAAATTTGGTGTTATCGCTCTCACACTCCCTCATACTGGTCACTGGAAGTTCAACATGGCACCTCATGGCAAAGAACTCTCTGAGGATCTGAAAAAAAGAATTGTTGCTCTACATAAAGATGGCCTAGGCTATAAGAAGATTGCCAAGGACAGGTTCCACTCAGAACAGGCCTCACCATGGTCGACCAAAGAAGTTGAGTGCACATGCTCAGCGTCATATCCAGACGTTGTCTTTGGAAAATAGACGTACGAGTGCTGCCAGCATTGCTGCAGAGGTTGAAGGGGTGGGGGGTCAGCCTGTCAGTGCTCAGACCATACGCCGCACACTGCATCAAATTAGTCTGCATGGCTGTCGTCCCAGAAGGAAGCCTCTTCTAAAGATGATGCACAAGAAAGCCCGCAAACAGTTTGCTGAAGACAAGCAGACTAAGGGCATGGATTACTGGAACATGGATGTCCTGTGGTCTGATGAGATCAAGATAAACTTATATGGTTCAGATGGTGTCAAGCGTGTGTGGCGGCAACCAGGTGAGGAGTACAAAGACAAGTGTGTCTTGCCTACAGTCAAGCATGGTGGTGGGAGTGTCATGGTCTGGGGCTGCATGAGTGCTGCCGGCACTGGGGAGCTACAGTTCATTGAGGGAACCATGAATGCCAACATGTACTGTGACATACTGAGGCAGAGCATGATACCCTCCCTTCGGAGACTGGGCCGCAGGGCAGTATTCCAACATGATAACGACCCCAAACACACATCCAAGATGACCACTGCCTTGCTAAAGAAGCTGAGGGTAAAGGTGATGGACTGGCCAAGCATGTCTCCAGACCTAAACCCTATTGAGCATCTGTGGGGCATCCTCAAATGGAAGCTGGAGGAGCGCAAGGTCTTTAACATCCACCAGATCCGTGATGTCGTCATAAAGGAGTGGAAGAGGACTCCAGTGGCAACCTGTGAAGCTCTGGTGAACTCCATGCCCAAGAGGGTTAAGGCAGTGCTGGAAAATAATGGTGGCCACACAAAACATTGACACTTTGGGCCCAATTTGGACATTTTTACTTAGGGGTGTACTCACTTTTGTTGCCAGCAGTTTAGACATTAATGGGTGTGTGTTGAGTTATTTTGAGGGGACAGCAAATTTACACTGTTATACAAGCTGTACACTCACTACTTTACATTGTAGCAAAGTGTCATTTCTTCAGTGTTGTCACATGAAAAGATATAAATCAAATATTTGCAAAAATGTGAGGGGTGTACTCACTTTTGTGAGATACTGTATATGCATGCATGTATGTGTATACAGCTCAAGGAAAAAAATAAGAGACCACTGCACATTTTTCTTTCCTTCCCAAAAAAGTCGAAAAGGAATGTTTTGAGTGAGGGAAAGAAAGGTTAAAATTAAGAGACCACAGCAAATTGAACGCTTCTGTTCCTCACTCAAAACTTTGCTTTTCAACTTTTTTGGAAAGGAAAGAAAAAGGTGCAGTGGTCTCTTCATTTTTTTCCAGAGCTGTATATACACTGCAAAAAAAAAATTAAGGGAACACTTAAATCACACATCGCGTCTCAATGAACAAAATATATTAAAGATCAAAATCTTTACTGTACATTGTGTAATTCATTGAGAACAAAATGACATAACGGTCTATGGAAACCAAAATCACCAACCGATTGAGGGCTGGATTCAAACTCAAAATCAAAGTAAACAATTGAAATCACAGGCTGTTCCAACTTGCGTGAATTTAATCACAGCAACTCATAATGTGACACAGTAGCGTGTATGGCACCCACGTGCCTGTGTGTACTTCCGACAACATCTGGGCATGCCCCTGATGAGACGGCGGATGGTGTCCTGGGGGATCTCCCAGACCTGGAGCAGGGCATCAGTGAGCCCCTGGACAGTCTGTGGCGCTACTTGGCGGCGTCGGATGCATCGATACATAACGTCCCAGAGGTCCCGAATTGGATTCAGGTCTGGGGAACCTGAGGGCTCATCATCCAGGATCTGCCTAGACACTCGTCCTGCATTGTCCTGCACCAGGAGGAACCCAGGGCCCACTGCACCAGCATAGGTCTGACAATGGGTCTAAGGATTTCATCCCGGTACCTAACAGCAGTCACGGTATTGTTGGCTAGCACATTGAGGTCTGTGCGACCCTCTAAGGCAGGGGTTCCCAAACTTTTTTGACCAACGAACCCATTTCGATATCTAGTTCTCACAACCCCAACCATGTGAAGAAAATTTATATAACCGTTATTTTTTTATTTGAGGCTATGAGAGTCAATTGTAAAACATTCTCCCCCGACCCCATCTTCATATCAGGTGACCCCACGTGGGGTTGCGATCCCTACTTTGGGAACCTCTGCTCTAAGGATATGCCACCCCAGACCATCACTGACCCACCATCAAACCGGTCATGCTGGATGAGCAGGCAGCATAACGTTCACTATGGCGTCATCCTGGAGGAGCTGGACTGCCTGTGCATCCTGAATGAGCTGCAGGTACCGCCTCATACTACCAGTAGTGACAAGGACACTAGCAAAACACAAAACTAGAGAAGAATCAGCCAGGAGGGATAAGGAATTGCCTGTGGCCACCACCTGCAAAACCATTCCCTTTTTGGGGGTTGTCTTGCTGTTGCCTCTCCAGTGCACCTGTTGTCACTTTCATTTACACCAAAACAGGTGACAGTGATTCACAATTGCTTATGTTTGCTAACTAGACAGATTGATATCCCTGAGGTTTAATTGACGTGGTGTTATACTGTAATGATTACATATACACACACACACACACACACACACACACACACACACACACACACACACACACACACACACACACACGTATACATACACACACCGATCAGCCATAACATTATGACCACTTGCCTAATATTGTGTAGGTCCCCCTTTTGCCACCAAAACAGCCCTGACCCGTCAAGGCATGGACTCCACTAGACCTCTGAATATGTGCTGTGGTATCTGGCACAAAGACGTTAGCAGCAGATCCTTTAAGTCCTGTAATTTGCGATGTGGGGCCTCCATGGATCAAACCTGTTAGTCCAGCACATCCCACAGATGCTCGATTGGATTGAGATCTGGGGAATTTGGAGGCCAAGTCAATACTTTGAACTTGTGTTCCTCAAACCATTCCTGAACCAGTTTTGCTTTGTGTCAGGGCACATTATCCTGCTGAAAGAGGCCAATTCCATTAGGGAACACCGTTATCATGAAAGGGTGCACATGGACTGCAACAATGCTTAGGTAGGTGGTACATGTCACAGTAACATCCATATGAAAGGCAGGACCCAATGTTTCTCAGCAGAACATTGCCCAAAGCATCACACTGCCTCTGCTGGCTTGCCTCCTTCCCATAGTGCATCCTGGTGCCATGTCTTCTCCAGGGAAGCGACGCACACACACCCGGCTTTCCATGTGATCTAAACAGAAACATGATTCATTAGACCAGGCCACCTTCTTCCATTGCTCCGTGGTCCAGTTCTGATGCTCACGTGCCCATTGAAGGTGCTTTCGGCAGTGGATAGAGGTCAGCATGGGCACCCTGACTGGTCTGCGGCTACGCTGCCCCATATGCAACAAACAGCGATGCACTGTGTGTTCTGACACCTTTCTATCAGTACGAGCATAAACCTTTTCAGCAATTTGAGCTACAGTAGCTCATCTGCTGGAACGGACCACACGGGCCAGCCTTCGCTCCCCACGTACATACATGAGCCTTGGCCGCCCATGACCGGTTCACCGATTTTCCTTCCTTGGACCACTTTTGATAGGTACTGACCACTGCAGACCGGGAACACCCCACAAGGGCTGCAGTTTTTGTGATGCTCTGACCCAGTCGTCTAGCCATCACAATTTGGCCCTTGTCAAAGTCGCTCAAATCCTTACGCTTGCCCATTTTTCCTGCTTCTAACACATCAACTTTGAGGACAGAATGTTCACTTGCTGCCTAATATATCCCACCCACTGACAGGTGCCATGATA
Source organism: Esox masquinongy (assembly GCA_016801175.1). Taxonomy (NCBI): domain Eukaryota; kingdom Metazoa; phylum Chordata; class Actinopteri; order Esociformes; family Esocidae; genus Esox; species Esox masquinongy. The sequence continues at coordinate 17,547 of JACXGI010004122.1, forward strand.
ACAAGATTATCAGTATTATTCACTTCATCTGTCAGTGGTCATAATATTATGGCTGATCGGTGTATATATTTAAAGGAAACATGAGCATATTGGAAGAAGGTAAAGCAGGAAGACAAGCCTCCGGGCTGAATTAATTTAAGCGCAAATGGCAGTATTTTTCGCAGAAGCCCTCTTCCAATGTTCAAATTACCTTACGGATTGGTCATGAATAATGTATAAAACATACAACTACTACCAGGACGACACCGCCTCTAAAAGGTTTGCTTTCCCCTTTCAGAATTAGAATATTGCAGGCATGGGCTTAATATTATTGTACATAAAAGCATTGCATAAACAGTGTGTTTAAATGAATCCTGGGCCTAACATAATGAGCTAATCAATACGTGCATCCACCCTGACAGCAGATGATGTCAATGGAGACCAGGGAGTAGAAGCTTGCTATGTTGTGTGCTAAGTGTTTTTTCCTGTCTCTGTGGATGGGAAGAGAAGTGATCATTCAAGCCACTCACTTTCAGCCAAACAACCACCCCACTGCCATCCCAGATAGTTTCAGCACATTTTACTATATAATGACCCTCTGGGAGAACAACCAGTTTTCAAAACGTTTCATAGGCCTATTCCACGAGAACCCAAGAGAACTTGTGCTGTAACTCCATGTGAAATTGAAAAGCTTAGATGTGGGATCATAAGCATCTAAAACATGGGTAAGTTTGATGAACAAATTCTGATTTTAACCTAAGCAGCACTCCTGGTGAGCAAAATCTGTCCCTGGACAGATCCACACTAAGCACAGCAAGTCAGTTGTTTGATGTCATAACACCAAAGACATTTCAAAGAGCCAGACAAGCACAAGCTACAGACATGTGTCTCATTCATTGTTGTAAATGAACTACTTATAAATTCTTTACTTTGAGTTTTCCATCACACTAGTTCTCTGCCTTTTTGGTTCTTTCTGTCCAGACCATTAGATAACCTCTGTGTTTGATCCCGTCCAGCCAGGAATGGATCCTACAAAATCATCCCTGAATAATCCCTAAAAGCCGAAGTAATAATTGTCGTAGTAGTAGTTTTGTGTTGTTTTGATGTGGTTTAGGGTTCTTTGGATTCATTAGTAGGGCCGTGAGGGAAAGTAATACACTATTTTATCCACCACTATGTTATACAACGTAAGGGTTGCACAGTTGCAGCAACTTTTCCAAAATGCCCAGGTTTTCCATAAATCCGGATTGGGACAATTCCAAGAAAGTCGTATCATTAGAGATTCCGAGAGAAGTACGCATTCATGGACACACCCATGTGCATGACTACTGCTGGCATCTACACAAAAACACAGACCCTGTCACACTCTTCTCCATTTATTTTGAGTGATTGGCAGTAGCTCTTCCTTTATATATGAAATACCTGGTTACCAGGCCAAAATATCTGTCAATAAAATCTGTCTCGCTCACTCACAACACAAATCTAGTCAGGCCCTGATAGACTTGAGTGCTGAGAGTGGATTGCGGAAGTAGATCAGGATAGGATGAATGAAACCGAAGCACCGTTCAGTTTTCTGAACTCTACTGTTTCGATGCAGTGTACCAGAAGCTCATTTCAAAGTACAACACCACGTGACCAATGATGTTCGAAGTATCGGACGTCATAAAATCACCTTCGAGTCAGCGGCGCGGTAAGGTGTTTTGAATAGAGGGTGCTGCCGGGGGAAAAGTAAATATTTTATAGCCTACTATAAAATTGCTGCTTCGGTTTTCATCCGTTAGCAAGGGTAAATAATTTCATCGCGCCAATACATTCTCACTCAAATAATTACTGATCACATCACATGGTTGTCAATTTACAAGTATGTCCTGTCAGCCAATACACAGCAATGCCAATATTGTCCTGGCAGTTTGTTGCTCTCTCTCTACCAGGTTACTCAGTAGAGCATTTATCGGTGTTTTGGTGAACAATGCAAGCATTCTTACCGATTCTGAGTGCAGGTCAGACAGCTCGTACTGCCCAGATTTTGCCCATTCACTTATTTCCCTTCTACAGCTGAACTTGACGATCTATTCCCTCCACTGTCTGCAGGTCTTTTTCAATTGGAGGGGGATCGTCAAAGCTGCTCTGTATAAAGCCTGGTCTCTGCCATAGGAGTCTCCTGTTCTTAATGTTTAAGAATTTTTTTTGGAAAGTTGTTTACCCGTTTCTGTGCTATTTCTGTGTGAGCGCTCCCAGTCGCAACACGAACTGCTACAACGCCCGACACAATCGTTGGTGATTGGTTGGGATGCGTAACATCCGTTTTTCAAAAATGAACCAGCCGCCAAGGGGTGCCACAGCACCCCCCTTCCCGCGCCTATGCTTCGAGTTCCATCCAGTGCTGTTTTCGGGAATGGCTGTTTTGAAACTGTGTACATAAAAGGTTAAAGAAAACCGGTCACTTCGAGGGCTGTCATTGGGAGTTTGAGACACGCATGCAAATGGAAATTAGAGATAAGTATTTGAAAGAGCAAGTTAGTCAAGAGAGTCATAAAATAGAGTTTGTTATTTGATACTAGTCATAGAACATTAATTTGAGAGTTATACAAGATAATAATCTGGAGTGTTTTTAGCTCGTTATTTGAGTCATTCAAAAGAGTAGGTTTTTTAAGATGTAGACAAGATAATTATTAAGAGTCTTGCTTAGCTATGTTCTTGGAAAGGGTATTAGGATAATGTATAACGCGTGGCTGTCTGGTATTGTTTTTCAATAAAACATTTAAAAACTCGCGCGAGTCACTCAATTGAAGGCAGTGAATAATATCTACGAGCTCAAACGAAAGCGAACATTTTTACCTCAGTGCAAAAAATAATTTACCTGTTTCGAGGTCAATGGATCTCAGATGCACTGTCGTCTGTCCTAAGTTCCCAGCTAAAGCGTTCAAATGTGGGTCTTTTTACAAAGGCACAGACAACTTTCGCAAACAACCCCTGACCAGCCATGCCAATAGCAAACAGCACCTGGTCAGCATGACACCCAAGACAGTGGCTGACAATCCGTCTTCAGGGTCCTTGGTTGTTTCAGGAAATTAAATGCAGATGCCCATTGGGTGATTGCACGACAACAACCGCATACCTATTAACTGACGGACCAGCAGGTCGCCTTGTTCCCTGGGGTGAATGAGTTAGTGTTTTGTTTTTTTGACTTATCTTTTTATTCATTTTTATAATTAGAAATGTTATGAAAAAATATAAAAATATTTTGTATATATCCAGAATGCATTTCATAAATGATTAATCATGTTAAGTAACAAAAGTATTTGGTTCCATGTGGTAACACTGATAAATTACAACTTTTGGAAGGAGGGACAGTAAAATGTTTTTCGGGCCAGTGAGTTTCAAAGGCAAAAAATGTTAACGTTGAGCCCTGGTATTAGAGAGCAATGGAGAATGTGTGTGCATGAATGTGTATATATTTGTAACTGAAGGCCACACTGTTTGAACAGTCTATGTAAGAACAGGAGTTGTGGACTCCTTGGCTGGAATTGTATTCTTTTTTAATGTTATTTATGTAGTCATTATACACATTGCCAAACTACAGTGCCTAAGGTCTGTGTCCAGGCTCTCTGCAATCTTTTGTGCCTAATCAAATCAACACATCTAACACTGTGGTGCAAACGTATCATTGCAGACTACTGTTTACATGGTCACAGGTTCAATTCTTCCGGTTGTGGGTAATATGATTTTGTTGAACACAAAATGTCAACCTTTCTTCGTCATCAAATTCCTGTTTTATTGAGCTTAGCCTTTTCAATGGTCTTTATTATTCATTCATCCTTACCATTACGGAGAACTCACTGATAATGACTGAGGTAAGGGCTGGTGGCCGCAAACCCCACAAAAATCGCTACCGCTCCGGGTTAAATAAGTCTAAATCAAACGTCATATTACATTTAGTCCAGCAGGAAAGCTTCGGGCAATGAAGCATTTTTTTAAACAAGCCTCTATGTTTCAGAAAGCTTTGGTTTCCCATTCCTAGATCAGGATTCTAGGAGCTAAATGTGTTGTGAAAAACCAGTCAGTGAGGTCAATGATTCACGTAGGCTTCATGTACTGTCCTTTTGAGGGAATGGATAGCATTTTAGCTTTCAGGGCAACAGTTATTCTGGCTGTTGTAGCAGGGTTGTTTAAATTGTACCCTATAAGGACCAGATCCTGCTGGTTTTCTGTTCTGCCTGATTAATAATTGTACCCACCTGGTAACCCAGGTCCAAATCAGTTTCTGAAAAGAGTGGAACAATGAAAAAACAAGGGCAACTAGCTTTGAGATCCAGAGTAGAGTTTGAAGGGGTAAAACTGCAATCTTGCATAGTTTTGATCTCTTCTTCTTGCACTCAAATAATGAATGGTCCATACCTTATGTATCTTGTTCATTTAATAAAAAACAACTGAAACAGTCAGAACAGAACCCTGGTTGGGCTCTGGGAGAGACAAGTGCGCTGCCACTCAAAAAGCGGATTATACAATCAAGTGGACCAGAATTACACACCCGCTGAATGAGCTGCAAATGACAAGAACAGGTTCAAAGAGGTCAGCAATTCACGTAGGCTTCGAGTGCTGCACTTTCCCAAAGCAAGGTAAGAACTGTAGCCGACCCTTCAGTTCCATGATACGCTATCCATTCCTGAACAAGCTATTTGTCTCTTCCCTGCTCTCCTCAGGACACTGTTCCTTTGTGATCTTCATTGTAGTTCATTGCGTTTCACAACAGGTGTGTGGGGTTACGGTAGGGACCTGAAGTAAATCAGATGATGGATTGTACCGTGAAGTTCCCAATCCTCTGATCTGGGATCAGGTTTGCTCTTTAAAATCACTATAAATAAAATTAGATGAGCAGGAGGGAACTGACCCCATATCCTCACCACTACTTTGGGAATCTCTGAACATACAGACCTAGGAAAATAACCTAGTGTTTGATATATGAGCTTAAATTATTGTTTCAGTGTTTCATTCCCATTGAGAATTAGTGACTTCTAGAGTAGAAGTGAAATAGTACAGATACATAACTTACATCAAATCTCATTGAAATCCCCTTTAAAACACATAGCTCTGAGCCAAAGAAAGGATCATTCAACTAAAATGTCCTTAAATGGCCTGGGAAATCTCTCTTGGCTGGAAGTGTAATGTTTCTTCTTTAATATGTCATATAATAAATGTTTAGCGATAACACTTCCAGGAAATATGGTCTGTTGGTTGTTTGGTTTGGTCATTGTTGCTTTTTTTAACAACAGATGAAAGGTCAGATCAAGCGGTTAGCTAAGTGCTGTTGATCCAGCTCTCCGTTGGAGATAGTGTCAGGGAATAACTGAAACGTTACTGGTTTCCTTTATCTGAGATTTAATGTTTTACTAGTATTCAATTTACAATGTCCGGTTTCCAAACAGTGAGTCACCATTTCATCATCTGGGTTTTGTGTAACCAGTCTACCATGTAGCTGTGTTCTTGTTTCCAAAAGCAATTCTGGTGACTTTGCAGTGTACTGTCTAGGAGTTTATTTTAATCTTGCCTATCAACGGGCCAAGATATCTGTACAAAATCCTTATCCGCCATCCATGTCGAATCTTCATTTATTCATTTGTTCACTTTGTTGTGAAAGGATGACTCAGTCAACAACATACAGAAACTGTATTTTTAGCCATGTACACACTGCCACCTTGTGGTTATTGATGTTCATGACAGCATCCCTTCACTGAAAGAGCAGTGAATTAAACCTGTAAGCTACCAGTGGTAGACAAAACATGTATAGACAGAACACACAAAAGAGCAGCCTGACTAGCCATAAAAGTAAAGCATGTTATTTTATTAGTATTGCGGCATGAAAGGTTCAGAGATCATGGTTGAGGGCTCACACCCGTGGGGGTCAGGGATCAGACTGTAAGGTCAAGACTGACTTTGTCTTGTCCAGTAACAGCCATTTCAAAAGCATGCATAACCTCTGAGCTTTCTGGTGTCCTCTTCCTTCCACAATGAAAATTCCCAGAACTGTCCCACAAGCTGTATTCAGCCACTCGTAGCAACTTTATAGCTTAGCATTTCACTGTAGTGAGGGCCCTGACGGCCCCTACTTACATTCATATCGATCAGTTTAAGCCATATGCTCTGTAGTACAACATAATAGTAGAGCCTTTAATATGATTGTAGTGAAGTTTCACAGAACCTACCAGTAGCTTACAGTGGTCTCTGGGACTAGTAGCTGGCACGGGCCTTTGACAGTTGTCCGCTGGAACAGAATTTTCTTCTGTTTCCTGAGTCAGAGTTTGAAAGCAGCATCGTCAATGCAGCACACTATCAAGCTTCTGCTCCTGTTCACTATATTGTACTTTCAGGTAGGGAAAAAGGCAGATTTCGTAAGAGAGGGTCACGAATAGACAACTGTAAGTATTAAGCGGGAAGCATTATGAAAATGAAGATGGTAAAAGATGCTTTTCAGTAGTTTTTCAACTGGGGAAATGGACAATCAAATTTTATAAAATATCAACTTGAGTGGTATTAAATATTAACCGGGGTTCAAATCCTGAATGCTGATTGGCGTAAAGCCACGGTACAAGACCATATGGTACGGGTAAGGTATCACAGAAATGTTTGCCAATTTACGTTAATTGGTAACTGGCTCCTGACTGAGCTTTATAACCCTCCTCACTAACCAAAAGCAGAGCATTATGGGTTCTGTAGTATCATGCTACAGTTATCAGTCTGTAGCATGATACTGATTTATTTTTCTCAATAAAAGAGACCATACTGTATTGTTACTGTACCTGAGGTTTTTGTAGCACTCATCCAGCTTTCTCTGGTTGAGAATAGAGAAGTCCTTGGAGTACAGGCCACACGCAGTCCTGAAGTACCTGCAGTGGACAATGGAACACTCCTCTGCCTGGCTCAGATTGTCCCTGTAAGTTATACAAAGTCAGTCGTGACAGCCTTCCTTGACTCCATCGGCATATCTAATAGTAAGTCCATGTCTGTACAGTAGCTACACAGCGCAGAATAGTTAAAACTGGTGTTAACAACACCGTCTGTGTATAATCTATGAAATGACTGGAGCAGCTTTAACAAGTGTTGAATGTAAACTATATTCCATTTCTAGTTGAGTGTTGCACTTCTGCATTCTGATTTTGGAAGATCTACACTGAAAAGAAAAGGCTCCTGGTTGGTTTGAAACTGAAATTGTACTCTGATGAAACCCTCATACATTTTTGCCGGACCTCGTAAGCGGAGCCGGCCTAGAAGAGTGAATGTCTCTTACTGAGTCCGTCCCTGACTGACTGACTACCCCTTGTTAAATAGCGTAGTGGTTAGAGACGCGGACTACGGAACTACAGGTCCTGTGTTCGACTCCTGTAGCAATCAGCATACATGCTGCCTGAGGTTCAGGGCAGACAAAAACTTTGCTGGCTATAACTTTATGTAGCTACGTAATAGGAAGCCTAAAATAAAACAGTTCTGGTGGATATAAGGATTTGTTCAGGAAAGACAAACACTTCGCTGCCTACACGATTCTCTCGTCTTTTCACTTGACAAAAAAGTCAGTTATAAATATATCGTCACATATACTGATAGATACTCAATGTCATTCACAAATGGCTAATTAGCTGTTAAAACGGCCAGTGGTAAAAGAGGATTTGTTCAGAATAGACAAAAACTTCAATGGCTACAACCTTCTGTAGCTACGGGAAGCCTAAAATGAAACCGTTTACTGTAATGATGGCCAAACGAGGCTTCATTAGCGTTATTTTAGCAGCAGGATATTATGCTGGCAGCACTCAGATTTTCATTATCACAATAAAAGCCATCATTGACATTTAGAAGTCAATATAGTTAACGATCTAGTATGTAAAAAAAAAAAAAAAAAACAGACAACAACATTGGAACGAACATTAAATTACAGACTAGATTGACAGACTAGATTGACAGACTAGATTAACTATATCGCCTTATATAATTCAATGATGGCTTTTATTTTGAAAAAGAAAATCTAAGTTAACACGGATAGCATAATATCCTGCTGCTAGAAGAACGGCCATCACTAGTTTACTGTTATATTGCGACTATTTCTGGTGGATTTTTGAATTATGTCTTAGCATTTCTTCAGGATAGTCAAACACTTCGCTGGCTACACGATTCTCTTGTCTTTTCACTTGACGTAAATTTCCATTATCGTCACCTATATTGATACAGTAGTTATTAAGTCATTCACGAATGGCAAATAAGCTGTTAAAACGGCCAGTGGCAAAAGCCATACAGTTAACAGATGCTATTTGTGGTGGAGGTAAACTTAATAAGAAACGTTACTAAGTTTAACACAATGCGTAATTTTCATCTGGCGACATATTACTGGCTAATACGCTTTTAAAGCAGCCAGTGGCAAAAGTCATACAGTTCATAGATACTATTTGAGGTGGAGGTAAACTTAATAAGAAACGTTACTCAGTTTAACACGATGGTTAATGGTGTTAAACTGTTTGGTTTGCCTGCTCCTTCAAAAACCTGTTCCCATTTTCAATAAGCCCTCGGCTACACATTAATGTCCGTAATACTCCTCCATTACGACAACACATTAAATTTAACTTCACATTGTCTATTGTGTAACAGAATTGGCTACTGCAAACATTCAGATTTGCTCATGTCCCAAGGCCTGCCTGTGATTTGCAAGAAATAAAATCCTAAAGGTTTACATGTCACTACTGCACATCACACACCCCACTCCCTCTCTCACACTTATTCTGTTGATCAAACATTACAGTCAGATTTTAAGAAACCCCAGGAAAGGATTTCTGATTTAAATGCAGTTTAGAATTACATTGATTAGACCACATTGTATCCTACCATTATTGTAAATCTGCTGCATAAGTAGTTGCTGTGCTATCCAAATGTGTGCATGGCCTGGTACTATGTTTGACTAAACAGTCTACCATGCCAATGTATTTTCCGCACTGCCCACACAAATACAAAAATATCTTATTTAAAACAGCACGGGACATGGTTTTTCTACCCTATTCAGATATATGCACTTTAGCGCTTTAAAATTGCTTCGGTTATAGTGTAGTTATGTATCTGTAAGGGCACACAATGGCTTTAAATGCTAGCACATCTCTGGGGAGTGTTTTTGCCGGACCGCGTAAGTGGAGCCGGCCAAGAAGAGGGAATGTGACTGACTGACCGACCCTTGTTAAATAGCGTAGTGGTTAGAGAAGCAGACCTGTGAACTGTAAGTCCCGAGTTCGTATCTCCTCGCAGGCGAAGCGAAAAACGCATTATGAATGATTCCGTATAGACGAAAACTTTAGACGAAAACTAGCCTATTACTGGCTAATAAGCTGTTAAAATGGACAGTGGCAAAAGCAATACAATTCATAGACGCTATGGTGGAGGTAAACTTAATAAGAAACGTTAGTCAGTTTAACACAATCCTCAATAGAGTCTAGTGCTGAAACCTGTAATGCCGTGGCGTAGTGGTTAAAGACAGCACCTCTCGTGTGGAAGACCTAAGTTTGAATCTATTGAGAGCAACGACATTTATTAATTATTTCTGGTAGATTCCACGGTTCTCTCGTCTTTTCACTTGATGAAAAAGTTCGTTATCATCGCCTTTATTGATAGTTATTGTATAAATGTCATTCACGAATGAAAGAAAAAAGTATGTTGTTTTGCCATGAAAGAAATAAATACTTTCTTATGCCATGAAATGAAATAGCTTTGGCAGACTTGCTAGCAATTGCTCAATTCTTATGACTATTCCAGTAAGTTAGTAGATACCGGTAAAGCTTATTACTGGCTAATACGCTGTTAAAACGGCCAGTGGCAAACGCCATACATAGACGCTATTTGTGGTGGTGGTAAACTTAGTAAGAAACGTTAGTCAGTTTAACTGTATCAGTGTCATTCACGAACGGCCAATTAACTATTAAAACGGCCAGTGGCAAAAGAGGATTTGTTCAGGATAGAAACAAGAGGCTATACTGACACCTGGCAAATGTACAGTTCCATAGTGTAGTGGTTAACGACACAGCCTTTCACGTGGGTAACCCAAGTTCGTATCTTGAGATGGCAGCACTTTTTTGTTGCGGGCCGGCTTAACTAAGCTTGCCTGGTTTCTTGTTACTAGTGATGTGCAGTTCACGAATGATTCGTTCGTTTTGAACAAATCTTTTTAGTGACTCGGGACTCACAAGTCTGTTTTTTCTAGTGACTCATTCAATTGTATCGTTCTTTCGAACGTTTGACAGCGGATTACTACATGATCACTTGCTTCATACCCGATCCTCCAGCTCAGTTCTCCAATCAACTTCTATGTCATTTGCAGCGAAAAGTAGATCAAGACAGGAACATCAAAAAGACATGTTTTTAACTGATAATTGAACGCAGACTATAATAATTAATATAGTTAGTTGATTACTGATGCCATGAAAAAAAGATGAAAACAAGCACGAGCCTCTTCCTAAGTAAAAAAGACTTGTGAACGACTGACTCAGTCAGTTTTATTGTTCAACTGAACGGTTGTTTCATTCATTTGAACGACTGGCAGAGTTCAACCCAACCACGGAATACGCTGTTAGGTATACGTTCGCTAAGAAAAATGGATCATGACAGCAGCATAAAGTCATGTTTGTAACAGATGGACACATGGTAGGTCTAAAATAATTAATGTAGGAGTTGATTTTTGATTGTAATGTACAACTCAGATAAAATCATACACTGAGCCTTTGCTTAAGTAAAAAGACTTGTGAACGATTGACTCGGTCAGTTTTATTGTTCAATTGAACGGTTGTTTCGTTCATTTGAATGACAGGCAGTGGAGTTCTACCCAACCACGGAATATGCTGTCAGTTCTACGTTTGCAAAGAAAAATAGATCAAGACAATAGCATAAAAAAGACCAGTGTTTGGCAGTAGCGTCACTACAAGTAGCGCCCTTACTAGTTAAACTACATTTCCCAGCGTGGTGGCAGCATCGCTGTTTTCTGAATCAAATAGCTTTTCAGTAGCGAAGCTCTTTCATTGAAGTAGTGCAGTAGCGTCCACACAAGCTACATTTTCCCAAGCATTTCTGTAGCTCGAGTCTGAAATACAACTGGTAAGGATCAGTAAGTGACGCCACCGCTATACACAGACCTGTATGTGTATTGTATTGCACTTCCGTATCACTTACCCATCCTTGGGCTGATGCCTGCGACTTTGCTGCAGGGGAATAAAGACGCGAGATTGAGTTTACTTGATGGAAAGATGGCAGAGGGTGAGGACGGCGAGGAACTGATTCCGAAGGAGTCGCCGTGGCCGTACCTCAAGAAATACATGATATTGATTGAAACACCAGAAAGTATGTTTTCAGGTACTTACTGTGCAACCCCAAAAAGAAGCTGCTCTCAACTTCCAAGACGTCAAACACTAATTTGAGAACACACATTCCGATGATTCCCGAATAAGCCAACACAACCTTCACCAACCAAACTAATCATCACAATTCAGTACTGTCTGCAAACACCAGCTAGCAACTTGTTTCATGGAGAGAGAGATCTTTTTCACACACACACGCACACATAAAATGTTATTTTTGAGGACATGTTTTTTATGTTGTTACTGTTTGGAGCAGGTCATTATTCTTTTGCTACTGTGGTTTGAGCTGAGTTTTGGAACAGTGAGAGCAGAGAGCACAGCTAATTGTTTAATAAACAATTGAACTGAACAATTTTGCCTGCCTGTCTCTTTGACTGACATTTTTATTAATCACTGAGATAGCTCTTAGTTGAAATAAAGATGGTTCAATATAAAAAATAGCTTAGATGTAGTAAACTTCATTTGACATGTTGCTTAGCTTGCTACATTTCCCTGGGGGGTAGCTTCAGTGTAGTGAAGCTTCATTTAATGTAGAGTAACTGGTAGCTTAGCTCCCTACATTTTCCAAGTAGCTTGCCCAACACTGATAAAGACATGTTTGTAACAGATAATTGGACACATGGTAGGTCTAAAATAATTAATTTAGTAGTTGATTTTTGATTGTAATGATAAACACAGATTAAATCATACACTCAGCTTTTGCCTAACTGAAAAAGACTTGTCAACGACTGACTCGGTCAGTTTTATCGTTCAATTGAACAGTTGTTTAGTTCATTTGAACGTCTGCCAGCAGACTTTTACCCCGACCGCTGGCTTCCAGCTCAGTTGCCTACTCTGTGTCCAACAGGTGTTAGTTTGACGTTCTCAAAGAAAAGTTGATCTAACTTTTTGTAAAAGATAATTGGACGCATAGCCTACAGTAAATAATATAGGCCTAGTATTTGATTTGATTGTAATGACAAAGATAAATCAATGATAAATCATAGAGTAAAACAAACGTTTGCTTAAGTAGAGAACACATGTAAACGGCATTATGATGATGAGCATTGATCATAATGCCGGCCTGTAGGCATTACTGACTCAAATGAACGAAATGATTCGAAAGAATCAAACTTTTTACTGAACGATTCGACAAGATCTGAGTCAGTAGAAAGAGCCAAACTTCCCATTACTAGTTATTACGCTCCACTGAACCAACATGCCTGCTAACCAGATGCAGACTTTATTCTATAAAAGCATGTTTAATTAATACCATAACTTACCAAGATATTTAGTAAAAACATAAAACGCATCTAGCTATATGTCTGATAGGCACTCAAATCTGAAAAAAGTAGCTACGGTTTCAGGGTAAGGTAGGTGGATGATTCGCGGCTGAAAACAGTTTCCTGCATAGTTTTGCTGTTTTTGCCAGATTGCAAAGTGAAGCCGGCCTAGAAAAGCGAATGTCTCTTACTGACTGAGTGAGTGCCTGACTGACAGACTATCCCTTCTTAAATAGCGTAGCGGTTAGAGACGCTGACTACAAAACAGGTCCCGCGTTCGCCTCCCGTCACTATTAAAACATTATGCTTCAGGATTTGTTCAGGACAGACAAAAAAGGCTTAGCTAGCTACAACCTTCAGTAGCTACGTAATAGGAAGTCTAAAATAAAACAGTTTTGGGGCTCATTTATAAAACTGTGCGTAGAATTCACGTGAAAATGTTGCATACGAACGAAACAAAGTGCGTACGCACAAAAATTCTGATTTATAAAACAGTGCGCACACATCCCATGCCGGTTTTCCTTTATAAATCACAACCTACTCAAAATGTCGCGCACGTGTGCAAGCGTCTAGTCCCAACCAATTAACGCCCATAATTGCCTATAAATGATAACTGGAACGCCCTGAATGAGTATTCATCGATAAATGACTCCGCGACTGCAAGCATGGCAAATCCCAACACACAACCTAAAAAACGGAATTTCACCGTGTGAAACTGAAGTTCTTGTAGGGGAGGGATTTGCGGTCATTGCAGTCGTGGAGTCAGTTATTGTGGTGGACACATTGTGGGCATCACAAATGCCAAAAAGGCGTTAGAGTGGCAGCATGTGGCGAACACTGAATGCGGTTGGCTCAGAAGGTCGGACCATCCCAGAAATTTAAAAGTGGTGTGACATTAAAGTGGAGGCCAAAAAGCGCATCGCCTTACACAGACAAAGTGTTTGTGCCACAGGCGGGGGAAACGGGACACCGGAGCTCAACCCTCTTGATAAGCAACTTGCGGGTATTATAGGGGAATCCCTCCTGAGCGGAATAGTAAAGGAGGTGGAGGGGGACGGACATGCAAGACTCACCGGATGATCCAGGTATGTAATTAGTATTCCTTCGTTAGAAAAAATTAAACCAAGTGCATTCAAGTTCTAATGAAACATTTATTCACACATAATTGACATTTCCTATTGTTTATAGTCGCTGCGTGTTCCGGCGGGGTGGTTGGTGCTGCTGCTGCAGCTGAGCAGGAGCTGAGTGCACCTAGGCCCGGCATCTCCACTGCACCTCGTGCAACTCAGCCCTCCAGCGGCCGTGTCCTCACAGATGCGGTCCTGCAGACACAAAGAGACACCATTTACGCTATTAACGAGGTTGCCAAGGAGTTGAAGGAAATTAAAAATGTGTGATAAGTTGTTCATTGAAAGAATTACTTAATAGTGTTATTATACAAGGGGGCTTGTATAAAAGCATTCCAACACTGCTGTTTCTCCATATGAAGGAGTCATGGGTTGACCCAGGCCACCGAGACACTGCATCAGTTAATACCACGTTCGCATCACAGATAATTTGGACATTAATGGAATGAAAGCATATTCATTAGTAGTAAATGTAGGGTATATTGTGTCAGATTGGTGATTTATGACCCTAGTGGGCGGGGCTTTCTGATTGATGTGACAGGTGGGCGGGACATCCGGTTTGCTGGACGGGACTTCCGGTGTGACGTATGGACTTCCTGTATGACGTGTGTTAGGGCGGGACTTCTGGAATGACGTATGCATGTCCGGTGACTTTGTGATTTATGATTGCATTGATGTGTCCATGTTTGATGTTTTACAACGACTGATAAGCACCCCGGATGAGTGTTATAACAGGTGGGCTATGTTTGATGTTTAACAAATGGGTCTTAGGGTTCCGGAATGTTAAATTCCCAGGCAATAAATGTGTTGTGTCGGCGGCAAGATGTTTGGTGTTCAACAAAAGGGTGCCAGGGTCCAGCAATGCTATAACCCCCCCGGTATTTTGTTCCGACAATTGGTGCAACAGATGTCCTACAACCGGTGGGTGTTAACCTTTCATGTTTTATGGGTTGATTGGCGTGGTTTGTGTATTTAAACCACGAAGACCCCTGTGATGGTCATTCAGTATTGTCTGAGTAAACTTACCAACACAATACAAAACATGGCGGATTGTGCGGCGATCAATGTTTTGGGTGAAACACCATTGAAAGCAACAGCTTAACCGCAGCTCAGCGAGTCGGTAAGAGATTACAAATGGTCAGCAGAGACGCAATCAACATGGCAGCACCGAAGAAACCGATACAGAGTTTAACCCGAATCCATCATCTGCACCAGGATATGTTGGCACGGGAATGGAAGTTGGACAACGGTCGGATCGGTGGATACATTTTCAACCCAGAGATACCGGAGGTTACATTTTATGAATTACCTGAAGGCCAAGAGTTTAAGGCTGGTGTGACTGATCAAGTGGTTTTTAACGCCAGTTTATGGAACACCTTTCGAAAAGTGATTTATTTGGGGCCAAAACAGGGCACCCATAATACGTAGATGTACTGTTTAAAGTTGTCGAGGGAAAGAAGCAGTATGACTCTGTTAGATTGGAACTATTTCCGGAAAATGTCAGCGGGTTAGATTGTGACTGCGACTGCGGACGGTTCGACTGACGTAAGACCCTGAAGCCCCGCCTTAAGCTAACACCGTCCTCAACACAGAATAAAAACAGACAGACCGCCTGTGACTATCAAGCAGTCTGAAGAATTTACGAAACATGTCTCAAGATTACAACCAAGCGGGTATTGAAGAACCCAAGGCTGAGGACTGGCTGTGTGACGCCTGGGATGACAACGCTGAGGCCTTCTACGGAACCCCTGACCCCGACAGCTCGATTCCACTGGCATACCCAACAAGAAACTACCATTGGATTGACCGGATTGGTGATCAGCTAGGACCTCTTTATCTGTCATACCTTTCAAATGCTAACAAGAGTTATCAGAAAATGGACAAACACCTTGCACCAAAAGTTTTAAAGATCATCAAAGCAACATTGAGCATGATTCTAGAAAACGTTGTTGGGGCTATTCTCCACAAAGCATGCATCGGTTGTGAAGTGGACCACCCGAGCCAGAGAAGACATTCTTGTCTCGATCCTCCTGATTATTTTTTTGAGACCCATTATGATGACATCGTGGAGACAGTTTTAACAACGCGACTGAATCATGTGTTGGTCAAGGCTTTGAACGCATCGGGGTTTCATGCACCGCTTACCGATGTTCACATGGCCGCTGAGAACTTTCTGCATGACCTCAAGTTGGAGCCGAACATCACACAGAGACTGAGTGAGAACAGGGATGAATACATGGATACATTTAATGAGGATGCAGTATGCGACGCAGTGGCGTCTTGGTGCGACGAAAGCAAAGAGTCTGCTGTCTAAGGATGGGTAACTTCAGTTGTCGTGTTTACATGTATAAAAACAAATCCTATGTGGGTTTAGCGATTAAATAGTTGATGCACAAACCTATCAAGAGCAGTGTTGATGGTTGTAGACCTTTTAATAACCGCAACCATGTCAGTATAAAACGTTTTAATAATCTGAACAAGCATATGGAAATGGTCAGGAACACACCTGATGATTGGCGGCAATTGTTGTCAAACGGTGTTGAATCAACGGCTCTAAACAACAAGTATAAACTTCTAACATTTTCAAATGTTGACAACAAAGACTTTAAAATTGGGCATCTGTTATGTTTGTTTACGTATGTAACAGATGTTTGTGTGATAAAATTGCTGAGTAATGATGCTGTGGATGTAGATTGTATTTCTAAATTGTTTACAGATTTTATAACCAGCAGAAATCTGAATGTGTAACTTTTCTGAATTTCTTGGATGATGTGTAATTTCGAAAACTCAAATAAAACGATGTTAAACATGTATTACTTCTCATCATTGCCCGAATGCTCTACGATGTCTGAACAGGTTATGAAAAGTATTTACTACGACCCCGCAAACCCTGGTGCTTATGTGGGTAGAGAGGGTTTGAAAAGAGCGTACTTGGAGCAAACCGGGGAGATCCTCAAAAATGGTGAGGCGGATGACTGGCTACTCGCCCAGGATACATACACGCTACACAGGCCTGTAGCTATACATTTTCAAAGAAATAGAGTTATTGTTCATGATATAAATTCACAATTTCAGCTGGATTTGGTTGACATGAGTGCTTATAGTGCGGAAAACAATAACATGAAATTTATGTTAACATGCATAGATGTATTAAGCAAATACGCATGGATTCGTGTGCTGAGAAATAAAAGCGCTAGCGAGGTAAAGCGAGCATTTGAAGACATTAAAAGAAGGAAGAACACCACAAAAAGTCCAAACGGACAAGGGGAAGGAGTTTTTTAATTCACATTTTGAAATGTTAATGAAGAAGTAA